>WBNO01032134.1:0-23253 GCA_013400575.1 Peucedramus taeniatus | reverse complement strand
AAGGAAGGAAGGAAGGAAGGCTGATAGTTTTAAAGCTAGTGGATGAAATTCTCTTATAAGAACAGATTGCACAATTGCAAGAGCCCCAGCCTCAACCTTCAAAGCTCAAATGTTATTTGTTGACAATTTTTGTACATTAGAGAGGCCAAAAATTTAGTGCACAAGAAATAGGCACAGAAATCCACTTTTTAATGAGTATGTAAACATCTTTTCCTCCTTCTTCATACATACTGATTATGCCATAAGTGCATTAAACCTGTAAGAAGTCTCTACCCTAGTTTTAAAAAATAATCAAGAATTTTGCCTATAAAAATTATGAACACTAATGAATTAAACACCCAGTTCTTCATGCCTGACACACAGACAAGTCAAAGAAAAGGTAAGGAACAAGTGAAAGCAATCTGAGGATACTAATTTACAGAAGATGGTGTATCTCTGTTTTCTCTCATGGACTTATTGCTAATGATTTACCAATACTAATGAGGCCAGCAAGGGTCCTTGATTTTACATGCAAAAATCAGCTCTCAAATTACTGGAAGGTTTCAAAATAGAAGAAACTTTTGCAATATGTTTATGTTCTCCTTCTAAAAATGCAGAATTACTTTTCCACAGAATGATACTATCTTGAGTACTCCTCTGAAATTCAGTCATGGTGCTGAAATAGCTTTCCTAGTCAATGAAAAGTTATAATTTCTCGAAAAACAGCATTTACACAGATGGCAAGAAATAAGACATTTGCTTTTAGACTCCTAGTTTTTCAGCATTCTTAAGTACTACAAACTTGGATTCACAAAGAGTAAGACATTCAGCTTTTCCTAATATTTCCCAAGGATATATAAAACAGGCAGTAGTATTATGTTACTTGTCAAGTCCTTTGCAATGAAACAGTTTAGTGTTTCCTCTGTTGTACAAACAAAGATTACACCAAAAATGTTTTCTCGCATTTATCTTCTCTATAAATAAGCATTTTTTATGATCTTACAGATTTTTAAGTCGCACAGAAATTAGAGGAAATCAAATGCTACCTCCAGTCTTGTAAGCTGGCACACAGCCACATGCTGAGTATGAATCCAGTGGTCTATAATATCTTCCTTAGCCCTTATTCTCAACAGGCCTGTATGGATACAGCTGCAGGCAGATTTGTAGTAGCTAAGGATTTCTTGCTTACAAATTAATATTTATATTGTTTCTTCAGTTTTTACTACATTATCACTGTTACATTGGAAAACAAATCCCCATCTAATTAAGTTTAGAAACTGTAGTCACCCATTCTAGCACTGTCACTACTACACCCAGAACGACATCATCACATTATTAGTAAAAGTATTATGTGGAGTCTTCAATGTAATTATTTGAAACTATTAATGTGAATAAAGCTTTTCTATGTGCATGTGATATCCAGGTCTGTTCACTTTGCTGTTGACAAGATAAGACACCCCAGTTTGCACCATAATGGCACTGAGTGCCCATTCTCCTTGTTTCTCTTCTTATCTTGTCAAATTCTCCATAATGGTGGCCTCAGTTAAAAGTCTCAGGATGGTCACATACAGAGATACAGGACTTATCAGCTCACAAAACAGGTTTAAAATGCCTGGGGATGGCCAAAATCACACATTTGAACCCAAGCAGGGCTGCCTCATGCCTTCAGCTCTTTAGGAAAAGCAAATTGCTGAGGGTGTGCTTTAGGGCATGCAGTCTTATCTCATTCCTTTGGCCCTGCATGCTCTAACTAGGAGCAATTCTGATTCCTTTTCTCCTGGGTAACTCGAAGATGGAGAAATTGTTAAAAGATAAGAGGGATGGGGGGAATACATATGTATTATTACCAAACTCTATTTAGCAGTAAAGAGATGAGTTAATCTGAAGGTTTTATGCATCTTTAAAGCCAACAGTGGCCTTTTAAACACAGCTACAATATACCTATACATCACCTCTCTGTTGGTTCATCTGAATCGTTAATGTCACAATGAAGAAAACAGTCTTAATTCCTAGGTAATTACTGTATATCTAATAAAATAAATTAAGTCTCTATTGAAAAAGCTTGTTTGTTCCATATCCATCCTGCTAATGCATATCTTTTCCTTCATTACATCTGGTAAACTGTCAAGCCTGCTATATTGGGGAAATCAATAATTAAAGAGCTTTACAGTAATTACTCCAATAACACACATTCTTGCCACTTAAAATACAAATTAAATCCACTAAATTAAAATTTACACTGTCAACACACAAAGATGGGTATGTCAAGCACTAGCCCTCAAAGAGTTTTGACACTGCTCAGGAAGTCATTATATTGAGCAACAAGTCTTCTACAGAATATTTTACAGAGTATTTTATTTGCTCATTGGTGTTTATCATCAGTGTGTTTCAAGATATGAGATGTGAGTCAATAACAGAACCACAGTAAGCAAGGAAAAGACTGTGCTTTTCTCATACAGCACAAACAAATTAGTGTCATTTGCAAGCAATTTCAGTGTAACTGACCTCCCTGCATCTGACCTGGTATTTACAGAAAATGCCTACATGGACGTACAACATTAATACAATTTTAAATATATACATACAAATAAATACTTTCATGTATTTATTTATTTACAAATGTATATTCAGTGTTCTGATAACATGCATGTTCAGATGCATAAGATAACAGCCATTTTTCTTATTTCAGGAGGGTTCTTTTAAAATGAAGTGAATACAGGTAATTTCATTATTTTGTAATCTGAAAATTAATATTTTGGTGTATTCTAATAAAAAAAAAAGCCCAATGTGTACAAACAAGTGTAGATGGGGACATGCAGGCATGTTCATCCCAAATTATATTAAATGTTTAAATTGCAATAGCTAACTTCACATTATTAATCCCCTAATTATAGGGGAGACTGATGACAAATTTTAAATAACATGGGTTCATGAGTATGAGAGTTGCACAGCTCAAATAAGAGAGCCTGTCCTCTCACACCCACCCCCACTGCTTCCCTACTCTTAAGTCACTTTCACCCTGACACAACCTCATGGTAAAATTGATTTGGGATCAGAAGGGCTAATTTTTCTTTTCATCATCATCATTCACCATTTCCCCAGGGCTGGAGTAAGGATGGAGTCACCATCCCTGGAAGTGATCAAAAGGCATGTGGATGTGGAATTTGGGGATATGGTTCAGTGGTGAACACTGTGGTGCTGGGTTAATGACTGCACTTGATCTTAGAGGTCTTTTCCCCCCTTAAGGATTCTGTGAGGGTGGGGCAGGAGGCAGGAATAAGTGTCAAACTACTGCTTTGCTGGGTGGCAGAGAAAGAAATCATGACCTGACAATCATAAATCTGAGATGTTTGGAAGTCTTGCTGAAGGACCAGCTCCGGTGTTGTGCTTTCCTTTAGGCCAAATTCTATCTAGGCAGCAATTCTAATGGCTTAGGCATATCTGTTGAGATATAAACATTTCTTATTTTAGGTTCTTACTTTAGAATAGCCAATATTTTCATCTTACCTACCTCAGACAAAACAGGATGGTTTTTTTCTAGAAGGGGGAAAAAAAAGAAGCAATTCTAAACCCCATCTGAAGTCATGGCATAGGCAAAAATCCTGAAATTACTTAAAAAAAAGAAACAATCTGACATGAATACACTATATTCAAACCTAGCCTCATTTTAAGTATCATTTCTTCATAGTTTGTAATAGGTGTCTGTGCCCCACAGGTGGAATTAACCAGCAAAGCCCAATTTTCCAATTGCGCTGCAGCATATATTAACATGATCTTGATTTTCCATTTATCATATGCATAGAACAATTTTCTTTATTGGACATCACTAGTCAGGCTTGAGTGATGTAGCAGTGACTTCAAGGTCCCTGTTTGAAGCCATGTTCCTCTCTGGGCAGCTTTGTGATGTGCTCCTACAACGAACTGGAGATCAGGGCCCATAGAGTTATTTAAGCTTTTCTCTCATTTATATAAAAGATGAGATTCTCTCTTATTTTTTCATTCAGCTAAGCCACTGATATTCAATCTCTGCTGAGATAATCACTTGACATTTCACAGAATACCACAGTATTCTTCCTTACAAAATAAGCCTTGCTCATGGCTTAGGTAAAGGAAATGGATGTACTAGAACCAGTGTCACTGAAAGACTAAAACCTGCAGCCCATGCACCTTTTTGAGAGGCAAACCCACCTCCTTCTAGTCTTATTGACATGACTCCTGATTTTATTGACTGAACTTTTGCCACCAATGACTGAGTTAATCTCAAGGCCACTGGTTTACACAGGCACATATAGAATTATTTTAGATGTTGACATGAAACAGCTTTAGGTGAGATCGAGTGGGACACAGAGGGAGCAGGTAGAGCTGCTGTCCTATCAAAAAACCAACAAACAATTTGGGTTGAAATGGATCTTCAAGACTGTCTCATTTCAACCCCCTTGCCATGGGCAGGGGCACATTCCACTAGACCAGGTTGCTCAGAGCACCATCCAACCTGGCCTTGAACATTTCCAGGGATGGGGGAACCCACGACTTCTCTGAGCAACCCGTGCCAATGCCTCACCACCCTCCCAACACAGGATTTCTTTCTAATACCCAAACTCAAACTACTCTCTTCTAGTTTGTCATGTCTTGTCTTGTTTGACAAGAAGCCATCTTGTCTCTACCCCTACGTTGGCTATCCTGTGTTTCTGTTTTCACTCTGGGTTGGGCTGCTGTTTTGACAGTGGGGAAGTGATTCCATGGAAGAGCCTGAGCATGATCCCTGCTGTCATTGAACCTGAAGGCAGTGCTCTGCATTAGGGTGAATGAACTTGAGAGAAGGGCATTCCACATGCCCAACGTACTTTCAATATCACACAGGTCAGGAAATGCTAAGAGGTGTGGAAGAGACTGGAGAGGGAGTAAAGTGGAATCACAGGGAGAAAGGGGAAAATCAGGAGCAAAAAGATCAGCTGTGAAAAAGGCTGCATCCACTGATGCTCAACATAGCTATCACACAGAGTACTGTTCCTGTATTTTATATAATACATATCTGTTTTTGCTTTGTATACTTCTGTTAATATTTAACAAGACCTTTTATTCACCCTCTCTGCACCCAAATAATAAAAATAAAAAATCAGAAAGCAAACCCCACTGGGACTCTAAGCTAAGCACTTCTGATGGCAGCATAAAGAGACCAGCATCATCATGGTCTCTTGACCTACATGGGAAGCACTGCTACAGTGCTGAGGCAGCACAGAAAAAGAGATAAAATGCTTTCCCTTGAAACAGCTGTGAAATAATGCAGACTCTGCTGTGTGCTAAGTGTACAGCTACTGCTGCTCTGGAAAACGCTGGAGTGCTTTTTCCCCACGCATTGCTTCAGGAAATAAAAATCCAAGAAAACACTTGAAATAGAACTGAAGTTGATTTTTTTCTGCCTTTTCAGTTTTGATGCTAGATATGTGTTTGACATCTCCCTTGACTACATCTGTGTTCCTCTAATTCATTATTCTCACCCAGATTTTAAATTAGGTGAATATTATTAATTAAGTGGATATGGCAGCAGCTTCTGAACCGATGCCCTGCTTGTATTACATCTGGGAAATGGGATTGTAGCAGCCTTCAGAAAATATAAATAGTGTGCGAGATTTGTAAGTTATGAATTATCCTTGCCTACTAAATTAACAACAGATAAATGAAGTGTACCCTTTTCATCATATTCATCCAAAACTCAAAGAAAAAAAAAAAAAGAAAAAAAAAAAAAAAAAAAGACTGCCAAGCCACCATTAGTTGCACGATTTTCAAAACTAAGCCGTACTTTCTGGATGTCTCATATTTCTGTCACATCATGCTATTTGTAAGCTATCTGTCATTTTTGGTCATGCTCTCCCCAGACTGGAATCTCCTCTTCCCTCTCTGCTTATTCTTCACAGAATGGTCGTTACTTTAGGAGGGTGAGATATGAATTTTAATATTTTTAAGTTAATATTTCTGGCAGAAACCGGTAAAGACAAAAATTGTATCTCAGCTCATTAGCTAATTACTACAGAGCTGGGAATAAACACAGGTTTGTCCATTTCCCCACTTTGTACTGAAATCTCAACCACTATCATTGAATGCTAGAGACTACAGTACACCTCCTTCTTTCGCCCTAAAAGAAATTTTTCTATCAGTTTCTAAAAATACCATGAAAACTATACCAAAAATAAATACACCTTGAAATATAGTAGTGAATGTGAAGCTTCTTATAAAAAAAATATTTCCAGATTTTCTGTGAACTTATTTAGGATATGGACTTTCCAGGTGCAAAATCAAACACTAAATACAAATCTTTATTAAACACTGTGATGATGCTGCAAGACATAACAAATACAAATACCTGACATGACATGCTCTCAGTTTTTATACTGGTAAAGAAAACATTCATTTTTTAATTACATCATGTTGCTTATTTCAGTTGCAAAAAAAAAATAAATAAAAGAACAATGTGTGCTCACAGAGGCACACCAAATTTATACATTTTCAGATCCTGAGCTGCTGGTTAGGGCAGGTTCCCAATAAAGGGGATTGTGGGGTGATAGCCTCCCCAGCCACAATGTACAGTGGTAAAGACCAATGAAAGAAATTCTTTGTTCAAGCCAGTTCTTAAAAGTAATGGTTATAAAAAGTGCAACCCTGCTTTTTTACATTACTAAGTGGTCCCTTCAAGCAGTGAGATGGAGCTGTAATTTTTTCTAATTAAGATATCATTATTACCCTATGCATACGGATCAAAGGAGCTTGAGAACATTAAGGTCCCTGAAGAGAATCCCTTATTCCTTCTCCCTACTTATTTTTTATATCTGCCTACATACCTTTTATATTACCAGTAAACACCTAGAATTCATTCAGTCCTAGCGAGCAGCAGGCTTACACTGACTGTCCAATTTTTATAGTTAGGTGAATATTTGGGTAATAGAGTTTGTCTGAAGCCAAATTAGAATGCAAATAAATGATAATATGACATGCAATCATTTTCAGTGTCTGATAGCATAATAGTAAGGATCCATTTTAATGCTATGCCAACTCCATAATCCCAAAAATTGAATACATTGAAATGCATACCTCTTCTATTATATTTAGTTAGCAAATTGCTAATATTATTCATCTGTTCCAGTATTTTCCTAAAATCCTCTGCTTGGAACAGAATATTATTTTATGATTGAAAAATCAGCAAAAATAAAATGAGCAGCTGTTAACCTCAGCAATCATAGACCACATGCAACTGTAAATGCATAAAGCACTCATTTTTCAAAACCTGCATTTTTTTTTCCTCTCCATTTGTTGAAATCCAAGTTTGGAAACACCAAGATGTTGCCAATTAATCTAACACACTCAGCAGAATGATCACTTAGCTCTAAGCAAATTGTTCATATTGTAAATTATATCCCTGTTCATATTTACTTTACAGCTCTACATTTGGACATAGCCAATAACCTCCTCGGTAGTGTTAACTGCTTTGATATTTATAAATCTAGAGCAAGCACGATGGACTGCAGTGAGAATCCACAGAACCACTGAAACACCACCAGGCTTCACACTTCCACTATCAAATCCCTGCCAAGAATGTTACTTCCAAATGTTGTTTATTGAAGGATTATCCATTGTCAGAGTCATTGCCATGTAAGCCATTCTAAAATAACTACTTGCCTCTCATTTTAAAGAGTGATTACAAAAAGAAAAAAAATCTGATGAGAAACTGAATTACAATGTGGAAAATGGGTCCACAAAAGAGGAGGGGGGAGGCAGATCTGTCAGGAAAGCAGCTGGGAGAAGGGGGCTGGTTCTGCTTAAAAGGGTAAGCCCTCCATGGGTAAATATAAACTGGGAGAGGAGAAAACCCACTTAGACAGACTGGTATCATTAAAACTGGATGAAAAACATGAGGCTGGAGAACAAGACTAGGATTCTATCTGGGTATGAAGACCATGGACAGTTGGGAGCCTCATTAGCAAAGATTTGGCTTCATTAGGCATCAGGAAAAACAATGGGACAGGAATCATTAGGGGACAACAAATATGACCAGGTTAGGGGACTGGGCAGTTTCTCCTACAGGGTGCCTGGAGGAGGAGTCATCGTGGCATCTTGCCATGCTGTCTTCCAGCAAACATACCTGACAGGCTTTGTGGTGCCTCTCAGGGACAGCAACTTCTGCCACCAGCTCCTCTCTCAGCCAAGGACAGAGGGCCCTGATGAGTAACAAAAGACATCAAGCAGATGCCTCATCAAAATTTCTTCCTTTAAAATCATAGGCAGCTGCAATTCAGGACCAACACAAAAGAACACCAGGAAGGCTGTCACTGCTAAGAAGTTAAGAAATACATGAAATAAATGTCTCATGAAACTTCCCTCCTCCATACGCAAATGTCGTGGCAACCCAGAACTCCAGCTCCACACAGCAACAGGACTCATATTGGAAAAACACTTTCAAAATTACCATTTCTTCATTTCTGACTGTTTTGCAACCAGAAAAAAATTGCTTCTTTAAACACTTCGTGCCATTTTTATGTTCTTTACTAGGGGTCTTCTGAATGCCATAATTACAGTGAGGCACATGCAACATCTCTTTCTTTGTACCTGCTCTCAGAGGATCAGTACTGAAATTGAATCTCCTTTAGATCGTCAATCTTTTTGTTCAATGTATGTAATCTTTTCTAATATGAACTTATATGTAGGTTTTGTAGCACAAAATTCCTTCAGGCACACACTAAAGCTTTTTCCTCCTGGACTAAATTATTGGAAGGAGCTGCTTTGAAAGCTGTCACCATGACATAAAACACTCTATCTGCCTCTTCCTTCACTGCCAGTAGGCAATATTATTTCATGAACAATCTAGTTCTAGGCTGATGTTGCCCACAGTTTAAAAAAAAAAAAAGCTACAAAGCCAAAAGGTAATCTTTCAAAACATGCATTTTAAGCATCCCATAAGGTCTAACCATATGTTAATAATGTCACATAAAAATAAATGGGAATATTTCCACACTACCTATTAAGTAGCTGGTGGAAGCAGAGGGGAAACAGTGGCAGAACAGTTATGGCATCTTGCTAGAGATGCTGAGGGTTTTTCCAGACTCTTAGCAAAAATTGCCCCTACTGACACAGCTATAATGGGCACACATGTTCATGGTCTCACAGAAATTGTATCTTAATCCTGTGAGATGATCTAATGGCACTTCAGAGGCTTTGACCTTGATCATCAATGCATTCAGGGACCATTTATATTTCAGGTGGCACTCATCCTCAAATAAGAAAAATAATTTTATGTCAATTAAATGATTCTCTGAAAGTAACTGCTTTGTAGATTTGTTCCATTTTTTGTGAAAAAGATTCTCCTGAAAGTGGAGTCAACCCAAACCAGCCATGGAGCACTGACCACTCCCCCACCTTAGGACAGGAACTGCTCATCATCTCCTGATCTCATTCTTTGTTCTCTGGACTCCCAAACCAGAATAGAGCAGCTCTGGCTCTTCAAGATATTCCCTTTTTTCCCAGCACACTATTCAAATGATGACGCTATGGCATACAGAGGCATCTGAAGGAAAGCTATGATCAGTGAATTTTCAGTTATCATCAGTGAATTTTCTAACACAAAGCCTTTTTCCCCAAAGAAAAGGAACAAAGGAAGAATATAAACCCAACCAAATAATACATATTACCATTCATTTTTCCAGCCTTAATGACTCTATGATTCTATACTTTCTCAGTAACTTCTACAGATGGATCCTGAACCAGAGCATCTGAAATGGCAAATCACAACTGAACTTTGAGAGTACTCTTCCTTTAGGTAATATACCTATCTTTGGCCTCTTGCTTATGAATATATCTGTCTGTCTGCAACTCCAGAGAAACAACCTTAAAAGCCAGTAATATCTTGATCCTGCTTTTACCAAATGTCTGCTGCAATTGAAAGGAAAGTCAGAAGTAGATGAAAACCTATTTTCACTAATGCAATAAAAATAATTCCATAAACATATTAGCAATTTTCTGACTCACTCTTAATTTTATTTTCTCTCCATTATATTCATTTAGGAAGATAATGATACCATTTGTTATTCTGTCCAATCTTTGTTAAGCATCCAGGTTAGGAGCAAGACAAATGAGATTGTTGGCATTTAGACAAAATGGCAGATACTGTAGGATATAATTTGGGGATAACAAATTATTAGGCAGGTATTTACCTGTAATTGGTACTTAGTTCTGCGGTTTATTACAAATATGGTACACATTTAATGGGTACACAATGTGCTTCCAGCTAGTACTTGAGAGAGTAAATACTACTCAGGCAAGTTCCACAGGATTCAGGGCAAATCCTCAATGATGAAAGCTTGCAGAAGCCAGTGCTGCATGAGTTGGGATTGATCAATATGTTCAGTGTAATTTATGGGGTTTGTTTGTTTGTTTTATTTTTATTGGTGTTTGTTTTATTTGGTTTTGTTTGTTTGTTTGAACTTTATTACTTCAAATTAAATTTATCTCTAATTTCATTTGTAGAAAGTGGAGACAAACCATTAAACCAGCACGATTTCAAATAAACCCTAATTATGTACAAGTGCAAATGCATCAACAGGGCTTGGACATGCAATTAGATAGCTAATTATTATTAAAAAAAAGACTACTCCAGATTTCTATACACACTGTGAGGTCCTGCATTCACAAAATATAGTATCATGTTAAGTGGCAGGGGTAGAAGCTTCTGCTATTTTTTTTGGGATATAAGTGATTGATTGAGTCACCAAGGGGATTGGTAAGAGCCTGCCACAGTCGGAGGTGTTGATGTGTCATCTCATGCTTTCCTGGCAGGGGCTTACAAGAGAAATGGCAGGACTGGGAGGTTGGTTAGAAACATTCCTAAGTTATGGCTTTCTCCTGGGTGCTGACACCTGAACATGGGCTCCCATGGGAGCAACAGAGAGATCCTAAGAACTGGGCAAGAAGAACATTTACCTGTTCCACCATTTCAGTATTCTCTTAGCTGAGGGATTTTGAATGAGGAGTTCCACTAAAATGAATGTATTTTTATAGTTCTGCTTGTCTGCAAAGAAACTTCTCCATTAAATCTTTCCTGTATAAGTATTATTCAAGTCTGTCCATAATCCTTTGAAAGCCTGATGTCTCTTATAAACACACAGCCCGACACAGAGGCACCACTCCAACAACCACACAACAGAAGCAGAGATGGAAGAAAGGGAAACCAAAGTGCTTCAATAAAAATTTCCATCGCTAGGCTGCTAAAGGAGCATAGAACTCACACAACGAAAATAAAGAAGAAACCTTCTCTGCACAAGCCACCAATCAGTAGAATCTGATTAGACCAAGATCATGATAAAAACAGATTGGCCCAAAAAAAGATCTGGAAGAAGCAGGAACTTGCAAAATATATACCTCCTGAGCTTCTCACTTGCTGATGTGAAGGAGATCTTAATCCTCCTAGAAAAATCACCAGAGTTTAACAAAGCTGTGTTTATATTTTTAAAAGCATTTTCCTGTTGACAATGTCTCCACGTTTCCAGATATTTTGGAGACTTTACCATGGCTCTGGTAGCAATTACGAGAATTCAACGTGAATCCATCTGACACAAGTAATCTTTTTGTACCAAGATTTTGCCATGTAATATTTCCAGCTACATTCTTTTTGAAATGCTATTACTGCTTACAGAAATGCAAAACAAATCTGCCATTTACCTTTTTTCCCACTGTACCAAACACACAAAAAGAATAATAAGACTGAAAGTATTTTACAGCATTCCTAATTCCCTTTGCCTAAAAGGAACTAAAACAGTTTTCCAGAATAGCCCATGAATCAAGCATCATATGAAATGCAGATGGCAGCACTGCTTAGCATGGATTCATCCATACCAGCCAACTTCCCTGATGGACCACTCCGTTCAATGGCGTGAGATTGGTTCAACTGAAGGATTCAGCTCATTCCCAGAGTTACACATTAAAAAGGGCAACAAGAGCAAAAAGCATGAGCAGAGATGGGGGTAGGAGAAGACAGGAGCTAGATGAGCCTTGGTTTAAGAGTAAATTTAGCCTAGCAATCTCGGGCAGCCGTGGCACGATCAAATTTGTCCTAAGTACTTTTAGATCCCATGTGCCCAGTGTAAGTGCACTCAGAACAGAGAAAAGCTAACATTGTGACATGGCCTAGGTTTTACTCCATGCACATGACTCTTCTTCTGCCCTCTGGGATTAAAAAAAAAAAAAAAAAATCCACTCTCTGGATTTTCTTTGCATATATGAACCCCTCACAACTCGTGCCTTTTTAAGGCTGTGCTTTGATGCAGCTGCTCAAAACAAATAATATCCTACAATGTGAGCAGCCCTGTTGTAAGCAAGGACACCACACCTAAGGTGAAGTGACCACAGGGTTGAAAGGATTGAAGCATTTTCTCTTTAATCAACACTTCCCATTTTTTTTCCAGGTATACAGTACCATGGTTACTCTAACTACCATCTGAGATACTTTTCCTCTTAACAGCTTCTTCTATTTCCCCCTTTTTCCCACTAACATACTTCTACATGATTTCTGTTTTCACAAAGCTTAACTTGGCTATAAGACTAATGTCTGTTCTTATTCCAGTATTCTGGGGACCTGTATGATTTTTCATTTTTAACAAAGGAACAAAGTCGAGCTATACCAATTGCAGACATCAAAAACATTGACTAGGAAAATGCTTATAGTCAGGAGCCACAAGGAAAAAATCCTCAAGTTGCTTAAACATTATTCAGACTAGATATATACACTGTACACCCAGTGTCCTATTCCTGCTGATATCTTTGATTGTTTAGGCAACAGGCTATGTCAAAATCCATATCAATAATACCCTAACTGGCACAACAGCCTTCTCTCATTTAGTAGATTCAATCACTACTTGCTGATGGAAGGCAGAAATCCCAGCTAAAAGATGACATTTACAGTACATTTCTCCCATGACTGTAATGTTTTTATCACTTACAATCTCTTGGACAGGATTCCATATCTTGCTCAATGTATCATGAAAAGGGAAAACAAACATGAGGCAGCAGCAACAGCTTTGTCACATCTTTACTGAACTCATTAATCAATATTTGTACTGTCAGTGAACCAAAAACTAGTCTGGACAGCAAAAAACCCAGAACAGTGCCTGCAGCCTTGGGTCTATTTTTTGCTCCAACACAAATAATATGCCTGCATTTCATATTGCTAGAAGTCACATCCATTATTCAATTATTCAAAATACTTCAGCGTAATTCATATTTTATGAGCCCAGAGTAAAACCAGGTTAATTGGTTTGTGTTGGATTATAAATTTAATCTGGGTACTCAAAGCACTCAGGTCAGATTAGCCGTATTTCATTCTTTTCTCGGAAAAAATCCATCACACTGAAAAGTCTTCATCATGTACAGTGGAAAAGTATGGGAAAACTGTCATTAAATGAATGAAAATACTTTCAAATAATAAGACCCATCCAATCTTTGTTGCATGAGGAAAGAAATATACATAATCAAAAGTAATACAAGAGTTTCACATATCTCTTTTCCTACCAAACAAAAAACTAACCTAAAAATATCTGTGAAACACTCTTTTATAACAGAAAACATTAATTTTCAGAGTTCTTTGGGGTTATATGTATTTCTGGCTGGGTAAGTAGATTTTCTGAACTAATTTCTTTCCTGGCATATTCTGCATGATGAATTGAGGAGGAAGGAGGTGTGGTAGGTTTCTGCAGTGAGAAACATTTGCTTGAGGAATTCCCTCTGATGTGTTTATCTGATGTGTTATTGACAACATTAACTAATGATTATTCATTACATCAAGCGAACATCTTTACAGCTTGCTCCCTGGTCTGCTGAAAAGAGCAACAGTGCCATTAGGAAGCATCTGAGCATCCTGCAAGGATACCCTGTGGCAGGACATTCCCCACCTCACCCCCCCAGACAGCTGGGGCCAATGGATGAGATAACCCAGCAGAGAGATGCCCGACAGGGGGGTTATCTCTGGTGCCAAGAGGGTGAGATCTCCAGCTAAGAATAAACATCTTTGTCTGGAGAGTGAGATGTAGAGAGATTTAAAAACGAGATATCATTGACTGAAATACACTGCTTTACACTATAAAAGCTACACATGTTTTCACAGAGACAGAAGCCTCCTACACACTCCCTGGAAATGTGCAGGACTTCTGCCATGAAGTTTGGACACATCTCTGTGGATACTCTTCTGGAAATTGAGAGAAAGGACCACATGCATTCCCCATCAGAAATTGGATGGTAAGATACATTGAATCCTAACCTATACCATTTCTTTGCTAGCTGTGAAAATATAGGTACCTCACTCGTGCACTGAATTGTTTACCTACTAGCAGTGTTTCTTTTGTTTATCCTGTGTACTAAGTAATTGTTAAAATCTTATGTCTGTTTTCCTTGGTCTATTCAATAAATAATTCATATTGTAATAGACCTAATCAGCCATTATTAAGAATTTGAAAAGAGTGGGGGGGTTTTGGGCCTCAATAAAGTTACTGTCTACTGTCAGAGGCCTGGGCAGAGGCAGGGACTTGTCCAAGCATTCCCCTCTCCATTCATGACATACCCTTTCTGGAAAGCCCCAAATAATCTTGTCTTCTCAGATGGTTTCCTCATTTCACATGGGGAAAGGCCCTGATTCTAAGAGGTGTTAAAAACTATATCAGTCAATAAAATTTCATATGCAGGCTCAAAACCGAGAACTCATTTTGCAAAACTATTAAAACTCCATAATATTCAGTCTGCAAAGACTGCTTTTCTTGTTACCATGTTATATCTTCAATTTCCATGGCAAAAATGCAAACAATAGATAAAGGGCACAATGGATTTAGGTCATACCTAAATCCAGGGATGCTACCTGGCAGTAAAATGCAGAGCTGGATATTGCTTTTCCTTGAGTGTGCACAGTGGCTGTGGTTTGTTTCCTTCAACCTCCCCTTTCCAACTTCACCTCAGCTCTGCTTTGCCCTTTTTGCAGCTCATGTCTTGCTTACCTATTACATTGCCTATATCCTCTGCATTAAGGTTGCAGAAGTGAAAAAAGAGATGTTTTAAAGAAATTGTCTTCTACTTTTTCTTGCAAGGATGAGAACTCCCTATTCACTCTGTGTAAAGACTGTGAGTGCTTTGTCTGTCTTTGAGGAACAAGAAAGACTTTGAAATTTCACAAGAAAATATCAGATTCTCATTACTGCTGTGAACCTTACTCAAACTCAGATTTAGATAAGCAATTAAACAAGAAATAGCAATTATTGTCATCAGCTTTTCTACCCACACTTAAGGCAAAACTCATTGGATGGCTGAAGATCTCAGTATCCTCATCTCTTAAACTGACTTCCAGTGACTAAACTTATTTGTTCACATCATCAGAAGTCTCAGGGAATATTATTTATTACTTTTTCATCAAGTGTACCTGACTTTGTATCATCTTCATAGACCAGGTAAACCAAATAGTAAGTTCACATCAAGGGCTGATGGTCATGAAGGAACAGCCATTTCCAAATATAATTTTCTGCCATCACTTACATTGTTAACTGGCATAAATGAAAACAAAACCAAATGCTTGAGGTACAGCCACTCTTTCAGAAAGGAAACAAAAGGAGGATCTTGTCATTCTTACATTTTGGTGATGCCAGATGAAATTGGACAAGCACCCAGTAATAGTCAACTGCACACCCTGTGTTTGCTGTAAGTAAATGGCCTGCAGACATGACAGGCCAAAATCAATAAATGCACCTGTAGGGATTCTGTAATTTACCCTGCTGCAAGACTGAGAGGACAGGGCAACTGGTTATCCACAAAGGGTATGATTACCCAGCAGGGAAAGGAATTTCATGACCTTGCAATGCCCTCTCTTTGATAACCACTTGCTCTGTGTGTTCAACAGTACAAGGCTGCATAGCACACCATGGAATTAATAAACATTTTCTCCAAGAAATCTCTCCCAAAGCACCAAATGACTACACATTTCTACACATATAGTTGACCTCTACATAACAGGAAATTCTCAGGTGGTATTCAAAAATGATGGACCCATCTGTAAAATCATTCTTTCATCAATTTAAACGTTTGACAGCATCCAGCAGATTTAACTTCCACCTAAGCAGAGATACAGTAACTTGCCCCATTTTCAGCAGTCTGAAATTTGAAGATGGACACAGATTAATTATCTCTTTTCTTAAGCCATTGCCATTTTTAAGATAGAGCTTCAGCTATCTAGCAGAGAACATGCCTATAAAGTAAGGATTAAACAAACTCAGAATTGAATAGATTCTTTATTTGAGATCAAAAGATAGGCAGGTGCCAAAATTCATCTTTGATAACACACCATACATCAGCTTTGATTCTCCTTCTAAAGCATATATTTTTCTTTCCAGTGCTACAGTAATGACATTTCACACATCATGCCACACTTCATATTCTCCTATAAAGGTGATTTTCATTCTTGTTTCTAAGCTCGTATCCAAGCTTAACTCAAGCTTTGCATTTTTGATAAAGTAAAAGATATAAAAATATAGCTAGCAAAAATGCATTATTTCCTATTTTAGATTCCTCAGTGATTACTAGCAAAAGTCTCTGTATACACCATTAAGAAGCATTATGCTTCCATGTACAAACTTTCCTCCTAATGGCTTGTTCTTTCAGAATAAGATTACCTCATTAGCATGGTGGAATGACTTTGGGTAAATGAATGGTACGTATATTGTTAGTAAAGCTGAAATGCTATTACATACATACTTCTCTAGGGAGATTCAAGCAAGATTTAAATCCATTCACTGCACATTTTTTTACTATATAAGAAGGGGAAGAAAACTGGTACATCTGGTGTGAGCTGACCTTCCCTCAGGACACAAAATTATTGATCCTGTTTTCTCCAGCATCTGCTGGATGTCGTGGTAAATGCAATTAAATAAGTGGCATGCTGTAATTCTTGCTTGTCATGCTTTCCTGCAGGTAGAAAAGAACCTTTCCAAATTCTAATATTTTACCCTTATAGTATGTGAGCCCACTGTCAAGTAACAACAGCTGGACCTTACTAATCATAAGTTCACTTTACATTTCCTTCTGAACTCAGACCTGTGATGTTTCTCTAATGAACAGGTGACAAATTCCTCTTTTCTTCATCATCTGATTTCTTTATGGTGTATAGGGCACCATCTACTACATATATAACATCACAACAGAGCAATTTAAATAAACAAAGCACTTTAACACAGAGAAATGGCTGTTATTAATACGTTAGAAGAATACCTGCATTCACTAATATTTCATATGGTGCCTTTCTGGATTTAAAATAGACTTGATATCACAGATCCAAATGGTTTTAAATGCAAACTTTGCTTCACTAACCAATTCAATTATATATGCATTATATAGATAACAGCTGGTCTTTTATCTGTGTTCCAAAAAGAGATCATGCACCAGATAACTTCCTCATTATCAGCCAACAATATCACACTGAGCTTTCTATCTTTTTATACAGATGAAAGACTGAGACCTGTGCTATAGATCCATGTCATTCTCAGACCATAATCTCCACTCATTCACGTATCTCACTCACTTCTTAATATTTGGCAGTCATACAGCGCTGAATGGACCGAAAATCAGCCTATACTTTTCCTGTACCAGCCATTTCATCACAAATTAAGAAGAAAAAATTTTATTAAAATGTCTGTGTTGGGTTTTTTTGTTTGTTTGTTTTGTTTTGTTTGGGGGGGTCTGTTTTTTTGTGTACAATTTTGAAGTCATTCACATAACAGTAGAAAATCAAGTCTATAGAAGGGAGCTTTAGAAGAATCAGATTCTGGTCCGTTTTTGAAGGAGTTATTAGTCATTGTGAAGAACTAGAGCTCAGAAAAATGTTTCAAATTAAAAACTAAGTATTTTGGTCTATGTAACACACATATCACTTGCATAAGGGTTTTAGCAATATCTTCACTGAATTATGACTGCAGCAATTACAAAGCAATTGCTTTTACAGGTGACTTGCTTAAGATTTTGACTAAAAGCATGCCAAAGAACTCCTGCAAGACTCCAGCCTCAGAAATTTCTTTACAGAAGGTCTATTCTTTAGTACCACCATGCACCACAGCATTATGAGCCAAGAAACAAACTCCAAAGCAACCCACCTCTGAAATTTCATCAGGAGCCTCAATCTGCATTTCTGTGAGCACTGGGATAAAGGTGGAAAAACCTGACCACATAGGTGGCATAGAAATCCTCAAAAACAGACTGACTTGCTCTAGGGCAACCTTCAAGGAAAACACCAGAACTCTTTCATAGCAAGAGCTGTTATTCACAACAGCTTTGCTCAACTTCAGGATGAACTTTCAGAGAGATTTACCTATACAGAAAAATTGACAGATTTACCTATAGAGAAAAAAAGCCAGACTTCAACATAAAAATTCTAGTTCCCAGACATGCTGGATTTTAAGATGCACCTTTCTTTCATATTTTAATAGGACCTCAGGTAGATTTAAATCTCAGACAGACTGCTGAATGACTGCATGTGAAGTACAGCATGACACAGTAGGAATAAAGCTCTGACACTGAGCGATTTGTAATGTAAAAAACTCCCAGACTTTGGAGGTTTTTACTAAATCTTCAGCCTAAGTTACTTTGTTCATCAGAGCTACAGAGAGATTAATATGGCCTTAGAGCCCTGGAGCCAAATTAATTTGGTACTACAATTTGTACTGGCTAGTTAAATGGTTTTCAGTAGATCTTTTTCTTTTCCCATGCCTTGTAGATGCTCAGACCACCATGGGAACCTGAGTAGGATGACTACTTCTGTCCAAAGTGCAGAAGCCACTGCATTTCTTTTGGTGGACACGAAAATCAGATTTCATCATTCTTAGGAAGAAATTCTTCAGTATGCGGGTGGTGAGGCACTGGCACAGGTTGCCCTGTGAAGCTGTGGATGTATCATCCCTGGAAGTGTTCAAGGCCAGGTTGGATGGGGCTTTGAGTAAATTTTTAGTGGAAGGTATCCCCACATGTGGCAGAAGTGTTGGAACCAACTGAGCTTTAAGATCTCTTCCAACCCAAACCAGTCTATGATTGTATTTGAGAAAATGTCTCCATCAACTGAATTAAGATTCATCCAATTTTCCATTAATTTTGGGACAAAGACACAAAAGAAGTTGGGTAAAATTACTGGGTTGCAAGTAAATACTTCTGGTGCAGGGCCACCTGATTTTATCCATCCAAGGAGACCAATGCAATGACCATACATCTAATACATGTGCTAGAACTAATTTTCTCATATAAGGAGCCATCCTTTCATCTTCTCTCCTTTCACAGCAAAAATGTTTGAGAATTTGGCACAATTTGGAGCACACATTGGAGCAACTTGTTGCTAGCCACACAGGTTCTGAGATGCAAATTGAACATGATGAAGGAGTAGCCCCTAACCCAAGAAAGCTCTTAAATGTGTTCTTTACTCCCAAGCAACAATTTGAGTAGTTCAACTTTCAGCGAGCTAACGCTTCACTATGAAATCACATCTATTTCAAAGTGTGCAAAAATACTGAAAGTGCCTTAATGGATATGTATTTTGCTTTGTAAGGGCTGGGGAGTTTTTTCCTTTGCTGATTTCACAGCTCAGAAGAAAGAGGAAAACCTCTTGACTGAATATGATGGCCAGCAACTTGCACATGGAAAAACACAACATGGTTTCTGCTCCTCAAAATGAGTTTTCAAAATAAGTGAAAAGACTGGAAAAAGATGGTTTGGTATGAAACGTTAAGGTTTTATGCTCAGTTACCAAGTTGACTTTTTGACAGAAGAGGGAAAAGGTAGACAAGCAGCTCCCAAAGTGAGAAACTTCTCAGGACAGCTAACTTTCTGTTTAAGTACAAAACCAGACTTGACTGTAATCTCTGGGGATCCTGATCAAAGAAGGTCTTTGCCTTTGCCAAACAGACCATCTGATCTCCATTTTATATCGACAATAGATGAACTGACAAACTAGCCACAAGCCAAACATAATAAAGGCAAAAAGCTGTCAGCCTACAATAACCTTACCTTGAGGCTACAAGAATACAATCTTTGAATTTTTTCTGGCATTATTTGATCTGTCTCACCCAATTAATACTATTATACTACCCAGCTAATACAAGGACTTCAAGGATTTGTTGCCCATCATCATGATGGTGATGAAGCATTCAGCACAAGATAGGAGTTGTACAATGGTTTTGTTCTCGTTTTAAAAATATATTCAGTGAAGTGAAATTCCAGTATTATGTTGCAATACACTTTTATTAGGTGGAGGTTTATAAATTCTTCTCCAGAATCCTGTGGCTCAAAGCTTCTTAAAAATGTTATTAAAAAATATCAATTTTTTTTTTTTGACATTCAGCATTTTTTTGAGAAACTCAGTTTCAGATACATACACACACACACACACATATGCATACATAAAAGAATATACCTATAAGAATGCATTCAATATGTATTCAAATGGTTTATAATTGCCAATATTTCTATCAGCACTAATGCAAGTAAGAGATTCTAAACAGATTCTTTTTGGAAAGAGAAAGATCTTTTTTTTCTTCTGCATGAGAGATGTGAAGTTTTCAAACTTCTTCAGAAATGTGCATGGTACATTGGCATAAAGGTTCATTTACCTTGATGAAAACCAGGATAGGGAAATTTAAGCAGAGTCTCCATACACTTCCAGGGCTAAATAGCTCCTCTAAAGCTTTTATCTAGACTGAACTCCCACTGGAAGTGTCAACATACCTTGATCTCTTTGTACTCTATTCCCCATCTATAAAATGAGGATTAATCTATGCCAAAAAGGAACTCTGCAATATATTAGAGTGTGTCAGGTTCTTCACACGAACCACAAATTCCCAAGTACCACTGCAAATAAGCTCACTTGAGTCCAATGCAAAAAATGTTTGGGCTTTAATTCAGTATTATATTTTAACATCTCTTTTTTAAAACACAAAATCTTCTCCTCTGCAGAATCTGAACAAAAATAATCTCCTGAACTAGCTGCAATCTCAGCATGGTAATTACTCTATCTTTTAATACGCTGATTTTAAAAAGCACGCTTACTGAGAAAGGAAATATGTGATTCCCTGCATTTGGCAATACCATGAACTAAGATATAGTAGTAAGAACTCTACAAATGCAATTTAAGGCTGGAAAGCAACATATTCCAGAGAAGAAAATTATCTTATTTTTTTGCATATCTCTAGACATTGGATCTAGAGATCTGTCACAAATGCTTTTAACTGCCAGTTAACCTTTGATTTTAACAGGCAGCCCATGCCTGACATTTAATTAGTAGCCCAATTAAATATTTTGCTGTTCTCAGCTTATTTTATCATTTAGAAGCAACAGAAAGAAATCAAGACAGACTTCCATGAGGAAGAATTTACAAGTGTCTTTATTAGCTGTTAGAACAGTAATTCTGGCAGCATAATGAGATAAGGACTTTTGGACCATTTTTTTAATATTGAGATGCTTGTCTTATATCCTTAAAACTATTCCCAGGTTTTCAGTAGTTTTGTGGGAATGACACAATTGTGAAAAAGAAAAGTATTAATGTTTTATGTACTGGGTCTAATACTACTACAATATTAACACATGGTTCTCATGCCAAGGTATGATAGAACGATGTTTATGGGGACAATGGGCTGTAGTGAATGGATACTGAGAACCAAAGCAATGATCTGTAGAATTTTGTGTCTTCTCTTCAGTTGAATTTTACCCACCCTACAGTGATTTCACCATTAGCTGCTTATATGTTGTGAAGTTGTTAAGGCAGCTGGTCAGGGTGGTTCCATTATGCTTATTATGCAGTTAACTAGTGATCCTGCATATCTGAAAAATTATTAAGCTCCTTTCCCTCTTCCCAGCCCAGGAGAGGCTGTTTTTTTGTCCAGCTGTTCTCTTTTCAGATAACATTTCCAAGATTTGTTTCTGGAAAGATGCTCCCATAGGAAAAAAAAAAAGTTTCTGCAAGTTAGAACTTTTATGGAGAAGTAATTAAGAATGACTTCTAGGAAGTGCTGATGGAATTCCTAGCTGTCTGCTTGTTACCTGCTGGCTGACTGCTCTTCGGTCAGTCTTGAGAATCACTCCATGCAAATAAGTGAAATGAAGCCTAATTCCACTAAATCTCTCAAATTGTTACTGTTTTGTACTATGCCTGTATATTATCCTTTATATGGATTCCATCAGGGTTGCCCCAAAACGCAGCAAACCAGAGACCAAGTCAGACACCTCCAGGAATTTAAACCTCTCTGCATTTTTATGCTAATAGGGGCAAACTGAAGTTCCCCAAGTCACCTTAGAAAATCCAGCAGGCCACATCACCCAGTTTTAGTGTGCATCAAGTATGTCCACATGACAGTTAAAGCAGAGTAGATAATGTTCTGTGTTAAATCCCCCCTTGAATTACTGCATGTAACCATCCTGTGCTGACCAGCCTGATTAAGGGCAACTGAAATCAATAATCCTCCCTTGCTAGCATGGATGTGGGATCGGAGGTTGATGTGTATCTTCAGCAGGAAGGAAATCCAGTCAGGAAAACTTTGTACCCAATGCCACTAGCTCCAGGCTTTATTTATGCCATTGTGTTTATTTAGAAATCAAAAGGAATTTTCTTTTTTTCTTAATAACTAATTATGGAATTGTTGAGGCAACAGCCTGAAATGTCATCAGCAAAAGTCTATTCTAAGGGTGTATCATTAGAAGATCTGTTTATAGATTTTTGAAAATTATTTATCGTTCTTTAAATCAATTTGAAAGTGACTAGCACCACATAATTTTCTATTTGTACTAATTACAAGTAAAGAGCAGTATTAGGATGAGATGGTAATAAATAAAGCTTGTTGAGCAGTATATTGACATTATTGTATAAAGCTTAAGTTGTGCCAAGTTAATAATGGAACTTGGACCACGCGTAAAGAAACATGTTTGATTAACCCTTGCTGTGCTAATAGCTGAAGACCATTTCTATTTCATGAAAAAGCACGATGCTACATTAGTATTTATATCATTGTTTTGCTGGTGGTCAAGGAGTTAACAAACATCTGGAATGTGCCTTTTAAAATATCATGAATACATTTAAACTATTTTTATCTTGGAAGTGATTTGATGTATCTGGTCTACTGTGGTATAAAACTGGAGGGGCTGTCACATACAGTACCCAAGCAGTTTGAAGGGAAAAACATTTCCAGCTGTACCATACAACAGTTTCCAAATAACTCAGAATACATTTAGTAAATGATC
>WBNO01032128.1:66336-78559 GCA_013400575.1 Peucedramus taeniatus | reverse complement strand
TCCCATATTCCATCTTTCTGAAACCTAAAGGATGTGTTTTTCCTTGGATTTGATGTTGCAGATTGGTTTCAGATTCACTGCACTTCCAGGGGAATTCCTTTTCCATGTTGAGGCCCAGATCCCTCGTGTTGGCTGAGGATACCTTTATCCCTGGGATACAAAGTACCAGCACTAAGCCTTGAATCCAGCCCAGCTAAGTCCGAGGCTGGGCCTGGCTCCTGGCCCCAGCGTTCTGAGTGCTGGGGTCAGCCTGCTCCCTCCCAGCCTCACATTCCCTGGATTTGAGCATTCTCTGGCATTTCTCACTGTGTTTGATGAAGGGTTTGTGTTCTCCAGCCAAGTCTGGGCCACATTAGTCAGAAGTGTTCTTAAAAGTTTCAGCTTTCATTTACAGGAAAGTTCTGCCACTGCTCTCCTCTGTGTCACCAGGAGAGCAACTGGGCATCCAGGAATGCTGAGCTCACAGTTCCCAATCCAGGGCCACTCTGGGGCCTTTGGCACTGCCCCTCTCTGTGCCACTGGCCATGGATACAGGAGTGGGGGTGCTGCTGCTGCAGGGCCAAGCAGGGCTGGGAGTCACAGCTTCCATCCCACAACCATTTATGGCTTGAGTGGACTCCAAGGCACAAAGTCCAGATGCCCTTCAGTCCCAGCACAGCTTCCCAACATCCCCATGAATCACTGGAATGAGCCTGAGCCCCATGAGTGCTCTGTAATTATTTTATCTGCTGCTGTGTGCAGTAGCTCACTGACAAATGCAATTTTTATTCCTCCCTTTTATCATCTCCCTTTTATCGTCTAATCAGTAGGAAAATATTGATTCTCTCCTGTCTTTCTAAAGGATGTTGGGAAGTGGAGTTGGAGCCATGGCTCCCACCCTGGCAGCCTGACAGAATCATGGAATATCCAGAGTTGGAGGGACCCACAGAGATCATCCAGTCCAGCTGCTGGTCCTGCACAGACACCCCAGCAATCCCACCCTGTGTCCCACAGTGTTCCACCAGCTGGGTCCTGGAATGCTGGGGCAGGGCAGGAATTTAATCAGGATCATTTCTAGCTCTTTAAACACCACTGAAAATTCATTTTCCTTCTCTTGCAAATCCCATTTTTCACACACATGCCACCCTGATGGATCTTTATCCATCAGCTGCAGGATTTGGGAAGGAAAATTTACCCCTTAGGGTGTTTTTTTTCTGGTATTTCCCTGTCTGCCTGCATTTCCAAGCTGCTGTCCTCACCAGGACACCATTATTGACATTGTTACTGCTGACTTTTAATGCCTCGTGTGTTTCACAAGAGCAATGGGAGATCTGTGTGGAACGGGGCAGAATTCCATTTCAGTTGGGAGTATTTCCCAAGGGAGTGTGTCACAAAGGCTCTCAGAATGAAGGAATTATATTTAGATGATGTTAATCATTTATAATCATTTATCTCCTCTCCTCTTCCAGGCTTCCATGAGGACAGATGAACGTAAAAGGAATTCTCTTGCTTGGACGCACAGGGAAGAGCAGAAACAGAGCCATTCCAGCCATAAGCCATGTGCTCTGTTCCCAGGCTCCATGTCAAACCCATGGACTGCTTCTGGGGAGGGATTTCATCCAAGCAGCCAGCTCTCAACTCATTTCTGCAGCATCTTGGATCAGGAGATGGGAAGTTTGGATTCAAAGTTTCTGGACGCCACCATTGGGGATTGCACAACAAACACTTGTCTGAAGAGGGAAGTGCCCCAGGAGGTCACGTGGAGCTGCTCCTGCTTGTTTCCAGATATTTGGCTCGTTGACCTTGGGTTTCTGTGGTTGCTTTTGGGATATGCTCTGCTCTCCTTGGGTTCAGGGTGTGTTTCCCTCAGGGGCTGGGCTCTGTGCTGCCTGTGGTGGGGGAGAGCTCCCCTTGTCCTTCCCCCCTTCCCTGAAGTGACAGGAATAACAAGGGACCTTAAATCCCACCCAGTGCCACCTCTGCCATGGGCAGGGACACCTCCCACTCTTCCAGGCTGCTCCAAGCCCTGTCCAGCCTGCCTGGGACACTTCCAAGGATCCAGGGGCAGCCACAGCTCCCCCAGCCTCTGCTCCCTGCCTTTCTCCCAGAAATGTCTGAACTTGGAGAACTGTGCTGGTCTCCTCCTTTCCCAGGTTTTCATCTGTGCTGTTGCCTTTTCCAGAGGTTTGTTTTGGACTCACTTTGGTTCCTAACACCAAATCTCACATGAGGCACAGGCAGCAGTTCCCATGAGCTTCAGCTGGAGCCGAGCCTTTGCCAGCAGCCACAGCTCTGCATTCCCAGAACTGCTGCCTGCATCCAGCATGGATTTTCTGGAAGCTCTTCCCAGGAACTCCAGGCACTCTCTGGCAGGAGTCCAGTGCCACCAGAGCCCTCCTTGCACCTCCAGCCCCTGATGGAGCAAAGCAGAAGGTGAAGGACCACGGAGCACTTGTGGGGCTCAGTTCCACCTCAGCATTGCTTAGGAGAAAAGAGGAATCTGGAAAAAGAGTTTTGCTGCCCAGGCTCTGGGCTGGGCTGGAGGGGAGCTCCAGGACACCTGGCAGGAGGAACCATGGTGTGTTCGAGGATGGGAGAATCATGAGCAAGGGAGGATTGAGCCCAGGCCGGGCACTGCCATCCTGCAGGAACAGCCTGTCCTTGTCCCAGCTTGCCCAGGTGGCTTAAAATGTCCAGAGACACTTTCCAGCTGGCAAAACTGATCACTTCTGATCCTAAATCTTGATTCAAGTTCCTTTCTTCTGTTGTGTCTGAAACCCACCCTGCATCTGTCTGTGACTTGCTCCTTTCCCCTCAGAAACAAATTCCTCTCCAGCTGGGCCATGGGGCTCAGGGTAATGAATGGAAACTCCCCTGAGACTCCAAGAAACAAATGCCTGCATTTATAGCAAAGGTTCCACTCAATTTACTCCATATTGAATCCATTCCTCAAAGAAAAATCCATACAGAAGCACTGGGCTCCGAGGGGATGTGGGGAGGGCCAGAGCTGGTCCTGCCATTCTGATTTTCTGTGGGTGGATGGAGCTGTTTGATTCCCTGGTGAGGAATGAGCTCTGTTATCCTGGAATGTAGGCCCTGGGGATTCTGTTCAGTGGCAGATACCGAGGCATCAGCTCTGCCCTCTTGGGTTTCAGGCTCCCTGAGTCGTGTTTTATTTTTTGTTCCTCTCTGACACCAGATTTCCCCCTCAGAGAAGACATTAACTCCATCTCCTGCAATCCCAGCTCCTGCAATTCCCTGAGCTCTCTTCCCTGGCTGCTGCAGGGCCTCTCTGCCTTTGAGGCTCTGACCAGAGCCCTTAATTTGACAAGTGCTGAGGGAGCTGATGAAGCTGGAGCCGGATTTACCCTTCCAGGGCTGCTGCCAGAGCTGAGCCCGGGCTGGGCGTGGGGGTCCTTTTCCAGATGTACCTTGGAGCTGCTGAAAGCTCGGGAAGGGCAGCCAGGCAGGGCTTTCCTGTCTCCTGTGATCCACTGCTTCCCTCCAAGGTGAGAATCCCTGGGTGCAGCCTGTGCCTGTTCCTGATTTCCTGATGGTTTTTCCCTCCAGCAGAAGCAGTTCCTGAAGAAACTCCAGATCCAGGGACACCTTCCTGCTGCCAGGGTGGCCCTGGAGGTGACACGGGTGTCCCCTGGCCCAGGCAGAGACACCTCCCCTTGCTGGCATTGCATTGCATTCGTTCCTGGCTCTGCAGGAGCAGGTGGCTCTGGCTGATGAGGGATGAGGAATGATGGACAATGATGGACAATGATAGACAATGATGGACAATGGTGGAGGATGGACAATGGTGGATAATGATGGACAATGATGGACAATGGTGGGGGATGGACAATGGTGGATAATGATGGACAATGGTGGAGGATGGACAATGGTGGACAGTGATGGACAATGGTGGATGATGGACAATCATGGATAATGATGGACAATGGTGGGTGATGGACAATGGTGGATAATGATGGACAATGGTGGATGATGGACAATGATAGATGATGGACAATGGTGGACAGTGATGGACAATGGTGGATGATGGACAATGGTGGACAGTGATGGACAATGGTGGATGATGGACAATGATGGATAATGATGGATAATGATGGACAATGATGGACAATGGTGGATAATGATGGGCAATGATGGATAATGATGGATGATGGACAATGATGGATGATGAAAAATGATGGACAACGATGGACGATGACGGATGATGATGGACATTGGATGAGGGACAATGATGGATGATGGATGATGATGGACAATGATGACGGATGCCTCAGGACAGTGGATGAGGGACAATGATGGGTGATGGACAATGATGATGGATGATGATGGACAGTGGATGATGGACGATGGATGGGCTGTGCTGCTTAACGATGCCTCAGGACAGCAACACCAGGAGCAGCTCCACCATCGAATCACAAATAAAGTCTTCCCAAATGTGAGGGACTTTGTACAAAGAGGATCCCAAAGATCCCCATTGGCCCCTGGACCCTGCTGGGGTGGATGGGCTGGTGGTGCCTCCACACATCCCTGCACTGCAGAGGATGACAGCTCCACCCCTGAGGAGAGTGGAGCCCTGACAGATGTGCTGCTGATGCCTTGGATCAGTTGGGTTTTCCAAGGAAATGCAGGACAGCTGAGGGCTGGTGGCCCTGGCACAGCTCTCCTGGGTGTCCCATTCCCAGGCAGTCCCTCCAGATTTGGGAAGGAATGTGCAGCCCTGTCAGCCTGGGCCGTGGCAGAGCTGGGCTGCCCGGGGTTCTCGGGATGTGTGAGCTGCGCTCCCGCTGCCAGAGGCTCCCTGGGATCCTTCCAGCTGGGTTTATTCCCTGGATTTCCCCTGAGCGGTGCCCAATAGCACGGGCAAGGAGAAGAGCTGTTAAACAGGAATATGAATATGTAGAGGATCTTTTCTTTATTAAATGCCCATTTTGGGAAGCTCTGCTGCACTGATGGGTGAGCAGCTCTTCCCCTGTGCCAGGAGAGTGAATTCTACACAGGCAGCTGCTGGTGGGACAGGAGGGAAGGGTTTTGAACTAAAGAGGAGAGACTGAGATGGGCCTTTGGGCAGGAATTGTTCCCTGGCAGGGTGGGCAGCCCTGGCACAGGGTGCCCAGAGCAGCTGGGGCTGCCCCTGGATCCCTGGCAGTGTCCCAGGCCAGGCTGGAGCAGCCTGGGGCAGTGGGAGGGGTCCCTGCCATGGCAGGGGGGACACTGGGGGGGATTTAAGGTCCATTCCAACCCAACCCAACCCATTTCATCTAACCCCTCTAAGGTGCCCTTATGCTCCTCTGAACTCCCAAGGAACTTCCCTACTCCCAAACCAGCAGGAAAACTCCCTTTCCATCCAACCCCACAGGACCCAGCTGTTCCAGTGCCTGCAGCATCCCTCCCCAGGGCAGGTAAACATCCATGGGGTGGGCACAAATCCCTATCCCAGCATTTTCACCCCCACGTTTCAGGGAGTGAGGCCCAGGCTCCCACAAACCCCATTTATCCCCATCCCTCCCTGTCAGTTCCAGACTTGGAGGTGCAATTCCCAGTCCTCCCAGTCCCTCTGTTCTGACTCCCAGTTGATGTTTTCTCTCCGAGGTTGTGCTCACACCAATGCAAACCCTCACAAGTCAGTTTGCAAATATCCCTGCCAGCCCTTAATGACCTGCTAAAAATACCAGGAATGATTCATCTCCTCATCTATGGAAATGGGAATTATTTGCTCTTGGCAGCTCCTGGCCCTGGGCTGGGCTGCTGGAGAACACAAGAATGAGCAGATCAGGGAGTATTGAAGGGGTTTTTCTTCTGTTTCAGGGGAACAAAAGCATTTTCTACAAACCCACATGGGTTTTCCGTGGCCATGAGTGATCCCTGGGGAGGCCTCAGGACTCCTCAAAGCTGCTGTCCCAAATTTGGACAGGGATGTCCAATTTTATTAATGTAATTTTTAGGCAGAAGTATTTAAACAGCAATAATTGTAACTAGGGATGTCCCAGACAATGTTTTTGAGAGCCCTACAAAGGCTCAATATCTTCTAATCTTTTAATAGGGGCTGCTTAAATGCCCTAATAAGAAAATAAGGGCTGTTGTAATCACTTCTTTTTAATTGAAATAATCCCATTGGATTTATTAAAGTGGTTTGGGGTTTAATTTCAAACCTCCCCAGCCCTGCAGGATGTTTATTGGGAAGGTTTCCCAACCCCTGCCACACAGTGAGGTGCAAAATGCCTCAAATCCTGCACTTTGCCAGCTCTCCTGGGGCAGATCAGGGTCCCCAGATCCACAGGATCCCAAATGGAGCTGTAAAACTTCAGTGGGGCTGGAATTTATTTGGGAATGATTTGGCAGCTGCTGACTGGAAATAAATCGACTTTCAGAAATGTGCAGCAGTTTGTGAGTGTCCCCTTAATGAAAATCTAATTATTATCCTCAAATAACAATTTACTCCTGGAGTTTCATCATCTCTGCAGGGGATCCCTGTCAGGGATCCATCCCAGGATTTGGGTCTAGGAACTCCTGGGATTGGAGCAACGTGCATCAAAAAACCCATGGAGCAAGGAATCACAGACATGCCCTTTTTTATCACAGGTTATTTTTGTAGTTTAAATCAGAACGTGTGTGGGAATGGGAGGATTTGGGGGAAGGTGCCGAGTTTCCAGAGGGAGCTGGGGGGTCACCTGCAGTTCCTGCAGCCAGGAGCTCTTCCAGTGAATGAAAAAGGCTGGAAGAGGAGCCAAGTGCAAACATCCCTTTGAAGCCCTGTTTATTGAGATGTGCTTTTATCACTGTGCTGAGGAAGGAGAAAGTGGCTGTGTTTAACCGGGGAAGAAAAATATTTACGTAACTCCAGAACTTCCCTGGGTCCGGCTCCCAGCGCTTGGCAGGAGCTTTCCTGCAGATTTTGGCACCTTCCCAATCCCAAAGTGGCGGCCTGGGATCTCTGTGGGCCACACAGCCACTGAGCAGCAGCGCTGCCACTGTCACTGTCACCTCAGCCCCTGGTCCCTCTGCCTGGCTGGGACACAGGCACGGCACGAAGGGCACAAATCCACATGGAAATGGATTGTGGGGCTATTCCCAATGGAACATGGGCACAAATCCACATGGAAATGGATTGTGGGGCTATTCCTGATGGAACATGGGCACAAATCCACATGGAAATGGATTGTGGGGCTATTCCTGATGGGACAGGGGCACAAATCCACATGGAAATGGATTGTGGGGCTATTCCTGATGGGACAGGGGCACAAATCCACATGGAAATGGATTGTGGGGCTATTCCTGATGGGACAGGGGCACAAATCCACATGGAAATGGATTGTGGGGCTATTCCCAACGGGATGGAGGGGCTGTCCTCAGCTGCTGAGAAAAGAGATGTGGGGGGAGCTGGTGGGGCTGGGAGTGTGGGTTTAATCTGGGAAGGGAAGGGAAGGGAAGGGAAGGGAAGGGAAGGGAAGGGAAGGGAAGGGCAGCAATCCCACACTGGAAGGAAGAGCAGCTTTGGGAGTGCTAAAGCCAAGGCTCCATCCTGCCAGGAGTTCCTGAGGAGAATCCAAAGGATCCTGAGGAGAATCCAAAGGATCTGCAGCGGGAGAAGGCGGCCGAGGAAGGGCCGGGATGGGCAGGGCACCGTGCCCGGGTTGGATCCCGGCTCCAATCCCGTCCCGAGGGATCGCTGGGCCAGGGTAGTGTGGCCGAGCGGTCTAAGGCGCTGGATTAAGGCTCCAGTCCCTGCGGGGGCGTGGGTTCGAATCCCACCGCTGCCAGCTCCGTTTTGGCACCTCGGGGACCTGGGCGAGCTCCGCAAGTGCCCCCGGGAATCTCAGGATGTCACCGGGATGGAGGGACAGGGCAGAGACCCATTCGGGATGGGATGGATGGATGGGAAATCGGGAAGGAATTCCTGGCACAGGGTGCCCAGAGCAGCTGGGGCTGCCCCTGGATCCCTGGCAGTGCCCAAGGCCAGGCTGGAGCAGCCTGGGGCAGTGGGAGGTGTCCCTGCCATGGCAGGGGTGGCACTGGGTGGGTTTGATGTCCTTCCCAATCCAAACCCGGTCATTTTATGAAGAGCCACAAACAAACCCTGATTATTCCCCCGGCTCAGGTGGGGTTGTCCCACTGGTGACTGCTCTGGGGACTGAGCACAGCATTAATTCCCAAAAAATGGGTTTGCAGAGATGGGCGGGGCCAAGGTGGGAGCTGCTGCTGCTCCTGCCAGCACTGGTGGAGCTGTCTCTGCTAAACCAGGCTGCTCTGGGCACCACCCAGGATGTGGTGGGAGGAGGCAGGGGTGAACAAAAGCAGCCTGGCCTCAAGCCGGAGGTCGTGAGGAGAGAGATTTATTTTGTGGTTTGGGAGGAGGAGGAGGAGGAGGATGAACACATCCAACACTGAGCCCTGGGGCTGGAACTGGGCAGTTCTCATTGCATCATCTCCACGGGCTCTGCGCATGAAAGGAGATTATTTGTGAATTATGGAATGGTTTGGGTAGGAAGAGACCTTAAAGATCATCTTGTTCTATGGCTTTATGGCATTCCATGGGTCCCAACTATTTGCTGCTGGATCCAAAACAAAAAGGGAGTTTTGTTGTGAATAACAGGGATCCTGTTTCACCGGCTGCTATTGCCGCAGCCAAAATCCGGGGTGATTTGCTCCAAACCCAGTCCCAGACCTGGGCAGCTGCTCCAAGGGAAGGGGAGGGGAGCACAGGACACAACCAGGGCTGAAAGTCCCTGCACGGCTCCTGCCGAGCCCCTCGTGCTGCCGGGACAGCAGCCGGCAGGAATCCTGGATTTCCCGGCTTTAATTCCCGGTGAGCACAGAGCCCGAACAGAGGAGTCCCTGCCTGTGGCGTGTTAATGAGCGCTGTTAATGAGCCGTGCCCGGAGCATCCCTGGCGGAGCAGGAGGAGCTGCGGGAGCGCCACCAGCGCCGCTGTCGCAGGGTGTCCCCAATCGGCTCCTCCGGCCGGGACGGAGTTCTGGGAATGGCCCGAGGAGGATGCGCTTTTTACCCCGGCCGTTCCCTGTCATTCCTCCTTGGCCGAGGCTCCCAGGCCACCTTTAGAGGCCCAGCACCCCCAGCCCGGGCCGTGCCTTTCTCCCATCCCGCCCGCTGCTCCTCCTCCCCAGGGTCGCTGAGAAGCAAGAAGCTCATTTTCAGCACAAGTCGCAGAAAAGATATTAAATATCGACACTAATGAGATCAGCCTGGCTCAGGGCAATATTAATATTAATTGGATTAGGTGGAGTTTAAGAGGAAACCATGCTTAACTTAATGCCTGTAATAAATGAGGAGGAAGGGAAGGGAGGAAAGTCTTCCTCCTCGATTAAAAAAAGCCAGAGCAGGACATAAATAACATTTGAGAGATGCCATTGCAGGGGAGGGACTGCAGGGACCTGCACGGGGACCTTTGAGGTCCCTTCCACCCAAATTCTGTGTCATCCCCTGATTCTGTGCCACCTTGTCCCAGCCATGCCCACAGTGCCACAGCCCTGGCTCTGAGATCCTGGCAGGAATTGTGCTTCTTTGGTTACTTGTGGATTTTATTAACTCTTAGACTTTACTTGAAGGGAAAACATTTTCATTTCAGTGGGATTTTTTTCCAGGTCGAGTCTGAGGTCTGAATAGAGAGATTTAATCCCCCAAATAAATGTGTAGGGCCATAACTAATGAGGCCATAATGATGTCCTGTTTAATGCCATTATTATCTCATAATAATGCACACAGGATGTTCCTGCTCCCCTGGGCAGGTTTGCGACAGGAGAATGATTTAACTCTGCTTTTCTGCCTCTTCTCTCTGTCAAAATCCTCCAGGGTAATTCATGCAAATGCACTTGGAGCAGCCTGGGCTGTGGAAGGTGGCATTGCCCAATTCTGGGTGCCCAATCCTGCCCTACTGGTCCCCAAACCTGCCCTATGTGGGCCCCAAATCCTGCCCCACGTGGTGCCCAAACCTGTCCATGTGGGTGCCCCAGTCCTGCCCCCCTGGGTCCCCAATCCTGTCCCCAATCCTGTCCCCAATCCTGTCCATGTGGGTCCCCAATCCTGTCCCCAGTCCTGCCCCCCTGGGTCCCCAATCCTGTCCCCAGTCCTGCCCTCCTGGGTCCCCAATCCTGTCCCCAGTCCTGCCCCCCTGGGTCCCCAATCCTGTCCCCAGTCCTGCCCCCCTGGGTCCCCCCTCTGCTGAGGGTCCCAAAGGCCACATGAGGGGCTTTGGGGTCTCGGTGTTGCTTTGCAGCTGGAGCCCCTCTGTGTGTGGGGTCAGGGGGGGATCAGCTCTCCTGCCACCACCTCTGGACATTCCTGGGAGTGTCCCACACGGTGCCACTGTCCCTCAGCCCTGGGCTGGACAGGGAGTCCCTAACCAGGAATTCCTGAGCTGGAAAGGCCAGATGGGATGGGGCTATGGGTGCTCTGCTTTCGCCAGGCCTTGTTTGGAAGCAGAGGAGATGCTGGAGTGGGGCTCCTGATAACCCAAATCCTCGAGAATCCAGCTGCCCTGGCAGCCTCTGTGTCTGATCCCACAGAGCACCCTGCTGATCCTGGACCTTCCCCTGCGGCTGGGCTGGAAATTCCTCTGCTTTCCACCACAACCTCTCACATCTGAAGGATCCTAAAGACCAGGAGAAGGACAGGAGAGGTGGAATGAGGGGAGAGACATTCCTGCCATGCCCCAAATAATTCCAGTGCCCCTCACAGGGCGGGGGCTCCTGCTGCTGAAGGCCACGTGCATAATCCTGCAGGCGTTTTTGTTTGCCACTATGGAGCAATAATGGATATTTATGGGTGTTTATGGGTATTTATGGGTGTTTCTGGGTGTTTCTGGGCTGCCCCCTCGTGCTCCAGCCCAGATGACGCCGTTCTCCCGGGACGCCGTGTGCCCCAAACCCGCGGGCAGTGCTCAGGAATTCCACCATGAATTAAATCCCACCTTGGCCAGGCCCGGTTCAGTGGGAGGGATTAAAGGACGGGTTTGAGGGGTCATCCTGCACTGATGGATGTTGTGGCTCAGGCTGTTTTATCCCAGGACCATGGAATGTCCTGATGGAAGGGACCCCCAGGGGTCACTGATCCAACTCCTGGCCTGGAGCAGGGCAACAGCCCAAGATCCCCCCTGTGCCTGGGAGTGTTTTATGCTCTGTTCTTCCCTGTTTTTCATCCCCCACTTCATCTCCCCTCCACAGGAAAGAATTTCCTCTACCCTGAATTCCTGCTGTTCCACTGCTCCAAGGAGCTGTTATTCATCAAATTCCCTGCTTAAAGAGCTGTTTCACATCTCTAATTTATATAATTTCCATTCTCCTGAAAAACACTCCTTAAAGCTCATCCCATTCCACCCTCTGCCATGGGCAGGGACACCTTCCACTGTCCCAGGCTGCTCCAGCCTGGCCTTGGGCACTGCCAGGGATCCAGGGGCAGCCCCAGCTGCTCTGGGCACCCTGTGCCAGGGCTGCCCACCCTGCCAGGGAACAATTCCCAATTCCCAATCTCCCATCCATCGCTGCCCTCTGGCAGTGGGAGCCATTCCCTGTCCCTGTCCCTCCATCCTTGTCCCCAGTCCCTCTGCAGCTCTCCTGGAGCCCCTTCAGGCCCTGCCAGGGGCTCTGAGCTCTCCCTGGATCCTTCTCCTCTCCAGGTGAGCACCCCCAGCTCTCCCAGCCTGGCTCCAAAGCCTCCTCTGGACTGATTGTGGGGGTTTCTTAAAAATTAAAACAGATCCATAAAGCACTCACAGTAATGAACTTCCCACTTGAGGGTGTTTATCTTATCAACACTGGCACCTCCTCGGCTCAATTTGTTTAATGAAGGCAATGAGCCCAGCTGGGCGTGGCTCAGGAGCCTCAGTGACGGGGATGGTCATCAAGGGTGATTCTCATCCCAGGTGATCCTCATTAAGGGTGATCCTCATTAAGGGTGATTCTCATTAAGGGTGAGCCTCATCCCAGGTGATCCTTGTTTTGTCAATGGGGAACACATGAGGAGGGGTTTGGGGGTTTCTGTTAATGAGCAGCACATGATGAGGGGTTTTGGGGGTTTCTGTTAATGAGGAACACATGAGGAGGGGTTTGGGGTTTCTGTCAATGGGGAACACATGATGAGGGGTTTGGGGGGTTTCTGTTAATGAGCAGCACATGATGAGGGGTTTTGGGGGTTTCTGTTAATGAGCAGCACATGATGAGGGGTTTTGGGGGTTTCTGTTAATGGGGAACACATGAGGAGGGGTTTGGGG
>WBNO01032128.1:52387-66222 GCA_013400575.1 Peucedramus taeniatus | reverse complement strand
GGGGTTTCTGTCAATGGGGAACACATGGTGAGGGGTTTTGGGGGTTTCTGTCAATGAGGAACACATGATGAGGGGTTTGGGGGGTTTCTGTCAATGAGGAACACATGATGAGGGGTTTTGGGGGTTTCTGTCACTGGGGAACACATGAGGAGGGGTTTTGAGGTTTCTGTCAATGAGGAACACATGAGGAGGGGTTTTGGGGTTTCTGTCAATGAGGAACACATGATGAGGGGTTTGGGGGGTTTCTGTTAATTAGGAACACATGATGAGGGGTTTTGGGGTTTCTGTCAATGAGGAACACATGAGGAGGGGTTTTGGGGTTTCTGTCAATGAGCAGCACATGAGGAGGGGTTTTGGGGTGGGCTCTGAGCCCCCAGGACAGGGATGGGGGCACTGGGATGCTGCCCCGAGGGTCTCGGGGGTCAGGACACCCCAGGGAGCACCGGTGCCCTCTGGCAGGGCTGTCCCTGCTCCTCTGTGCCCCCTCCAGTGCCAGGAGCCTCCTGGATCCCGGCTTGCCTCCCTCCCATCCCCTCGCCTGCTGGCTGCTGAACATTTACTTCCCTCGCGGTAGTTTCGGGTGGGATCGTGTCCCCCGAGGCCGGCAGGGCTCTGATGTGCCTGGCATCAGTTTGGCACAGGCAGCACCAGCACTCCCTGCCCGTAACAGAACGGGTTTGCTGAGGGGGAGACCAAATCGGGCGTTTCCAGAAGATCCCCAGTCGGTGGGATCAGCAGGAATTCACCCACTGCTGGTGCTCTGGGGGCACCCAGGGAAATGGAATCGGTGCTGGAGATAGATCAGTGCACACAGCAGGTACATTTATATACCTGAAATGTATATGCTAAAAAGAGAATAAACAACTCCTTGTTATTTACAAATGAGAGAAGAACATTGGCCTGAAATGCATCCCACCGTTTTCATCCTGAATTATGGAATCACATCTGACACAACCACACCTGGATGAGCCACCCTGGGGCAGGGGCAGCACAAACCCCGGGGCAGCCGGGGCTGGGGGTCGCTGCTCTGGTGGCCCTGAGGGGCTGGAACTGGAATCATTCACCTTGGGTGGCTGAGGGAGGTGTGGGGGTGAGGCCCAGCTGGAGCTCTGTGTGAAATGGGAGGGCAGGAGCTGAGTGTGGCTGGGTGAAATCTCTCGGGATGAACCCTGTGCTGACCGTGTGACACCCAGCAGGATGCTCTGCCCTGCCCAGGAAGGAGCCAGGGCCCCATTCCAAACCGGGGAACATTCCCTGCTGTGGGAATCCCGCTCAGGATCGGGGTGGTGGCAGCTGGGAAGGGGCTGGAGCTTGGGGTCACCTTGGCTTGCAAAGATTCCACCCCAAAGCCTTTGTGTGAAACACCCCCGGGACCGCAGGGCCGGGGGGACAGCACAGAATCCACGGGGTGTGCAAGGGGATGTACCCCAGGGGAGTGACAGGAGAGGGACATTCCCTGAGAGCCCGGAGGGGGCTGCAGCTCCCCCAGCACAGGGAATGTTTCATCCCGGGGTCAGCTCAGCCTGCCGGGGTTTCTGACACTCAGAGCTCCAGGCTGGACACGAGGGAAGCTCTGCAGTGCCCATCCTTGGGGACCAGGCTGGGAAGGCCCTGGGCACCCCAGAGCTCCCTGCTCAGACGGGGTGGCTGGGCTGGAGGCCTCCCGAGGTCCTCTCCAATGTGGAAGAGCCTCAACATCCAGGATTTAAACCTTCCCTGAGGGTATAAAACAACTGTTTCAGATCCACCCTCAGTTCCTGATTCCCAAAGGCATCTTCTGCAGAATTTATGCTTCTCAGGATCTGGACTCAGGGGAGATGGAACAGCTGATTCATTTAAAAAAAAAATTAAAAAGTTCTTTACGTGTGTCCTCTAATAAAAGTCAAAGTTGTTTTGAAAGCTTTCCTCTGTGAAATACAACCACAGAGAGAAGTGACACATGTTAACAAATCCCTGTCTTTTTTATCTGGAAAACTTGTGCACGTGGAAATTCCTTCTCCAGGCCCAGGAGGTGTTTTTTCCTTGCTGGTCCATTGTAAAGGAATTAATCCCTGTGGCTGTCCCGGGTCTGGGAGCTGCAGGGGGATGGGGGTGAGCTCACCCTCGGCTGGAGATGCCACCTCAGCTGGGGACACTGTGGGGACACTGGGGATGGCCAGGGACACTCCTGGGGATGGGGCAGCCACAGCTCCTCCAGCCAGGGTCTGTCCCAGTGCTCCAGGCTCTCCAGGAGTCTCCCCACAGCAGCTCCCCAAGGCCCTGCCCTGTGCAGACACCCTGTGTCCCTCACCCTGGGGCGAGTTCAGCCTTTTCCTGGCTGCTGGTGACTCCCAGAGCTGGCTCTGCTCCCCTCCTGCTGTGCCTCAGGGACAGCCTCCAACCCTCCAGCCAAATTTTCTAACTGGTCCATGTCACAGCAGAACACATCCCCTGTCACTCGATCATCCTGGAGATCTTTCCCAACCTTTCCCAACCTTTCCCAACCTTTCCCAACCTTTCCCAAGCTCATTCCCCAATCCTGTGGTTCTACCAAGCCTCTTGTTCAGCTCGAAGCCCCTTGTTCTCTCTTTCTGGGAGAACATTGCATTTTCTCCCAACAAGTTCAGCTTTAATCTCTTGGGTCTCGTGTGCTGAACACCCAGGAAAGAGCTGGGAATGGAAAATCTGCTGGAAAATCTGTGCCCTGCAGAGGAGAATTGGCACACAGGCTCCAGACTGGGGCTGCTACATGAACTGAGAAACAGAAATAAACTGAGAGGAGCCGGGGGGGCTCGTGTGCCACTGCTGCTGTCCCCTGCCCTCGGGGACCTTCATCTCCTCCCTGTGCCCCTCCTGCTGGGGCCAGGGCGGGGATTTGCAGGCAGAGAGGGCACAAGGACGTGCCAGGAGCTGGGGTGATGTCCCCTCCTGGCTGGGCTGGGCTGGGCTGGTGCTGCCACCACATTCCAGCCTGGGCACTCGTCTCTCCCGGTGTCCCAGGGGTGCTCCTGGCACCTCAGAGCCCCCAGACTCGATTCCTGCTCCTCCCAGGGCTGCCCCAGCCCCGTGCTCAGCCAGCAGCAGCAGGACAGTCCCCTCTGCACAGGGACACGGCCCTGGCACCCCCTGGCACCCCGGGGCTTCCCCTGGGCTGGCTCCTGGCCCCTGAGCCCCAGATGTGCCAGCTGGGCCCCAAACGTGCCAGGGAGAGCCCCCAGCTCCAGGCTGTGACACCCCCAAGTCACCCCAGCAGCCCAGGAGTGTCCCCTGCTCTGTGACACCGAGGCCACCCCGAGCTGGGGGTGCAGGGGCTCCTGCTCTCCCAGGACTGTCACATTCTGTGTATCCTGGCAGGATATCCAGGAGAACAAAGCCTGGCTCCCTAGCAGGGGGAAAAGCTTGTGTTTTCTTTTTATTTATTTATTTTAAACAACTTCCTCTGCTGCTTTCCATCCCCAGTGCTGCACACAGATCCTGCTGAACCAAACACTGTTGTTGACTTGCAGGGACAAAAACAATCTCCTGGTGCTGCCAGCCCTGGGGAATGTCCCCAGAACCCAGCTCTGCAAGAGCTTTCCAGCCACTCCCATGCCTGCAGGCTGCTCTGTGCCTCCTCCACCCTGCATCTTGCACAGTGAGAACACCACCCCTCCAGGCTGGCCAGCAGGAACCAGCTGCAGGGACAGCTCAGGTGGCTGCGTTTACAGCAGGCCCCTCCCAGAGGGGGAGAGGCAGGGGATGCTCTGGGGGCTCTTGGTGATGGAGAGCAAAACCAGTGGATTTCTGCTGGTGCTTTGGGCTCACGTGCAGGGCAGGATGGACATCTGCCCACTCAGCACATTCCTGGGGCCAAGGGACCAAGGGACATCATCTCCCACTGAGAGTGTCCCCTGGCAGCCCCGGGGACAGGGCAGGGTCACAGCTGTGGCACTGCTTCAGTGCCAGGGGCGAGGGGGAAGGGCACTGAAGGAGGCCCTGGAATAGAATCCCCAGAGCAGCTGTGGCTGCCCCTGGATCCCTGGCAGTGCCCAAGGCCAGGCTGGAGCAGCCTGGGACAGTGGGAGGTGTCCCTGCCATGGCAGGGCTGGCACTGGGTGGGCTTTGAGCTCCCTCCCAACCCAACCCAGGCTGAGACTCCATAATTCTATAATCCTAAAATAATTTGGGAAAGGGCTGCACCTGTTGCTGGGGTTTGATTGATTGATCTATTTATTTATCTCTCTATTTATTTATTGCATTTCCAACCAGCCTCTCGCTGAGCAGAGCCAGCTGAGCTCCATCAGAATGCCTTGAGCAGGAGCCCAGGAAGATGCAGATGCCCAAGGCTGGGAGCTGTGAGGCTGCCCTGGTGCCCTGCAGAGCCTGGCAGAGCTGCTTGGGCAGGGCTGGGCTCTGAGCTCAGCCTGGGATCAGCTCAGAGCACTGGCTGTGGGATCCACTGCTGCAGGCCCAGCCCCAAATTCACCTTCTGCCCTTTCCCTGTGCTTGTGGCACTCTGCAGGTGCTCCCAAGCTGTCCCTGGATCCCTGCAGTGTCCCAGGCCAGGCTGGAGCAGCCTGGGACAGTGGGAGGTGTCCCTGCCATGGATGAGATGATCTCTAATGCCCCTCTCAACCCAAACCAGTCTGGGATTCCCTGCTTCTGGGTAATTCCCTCTTTTTGAAAATTGCCATGAGCTTTTTGCTGCTTCAGCTCCACTTCCAGCCCCGTTCCCTTCCCCACAGTCCCAGGTTCCCTCCCCGTGCTCCACTGGGAGCCTGGAGGCAGCTCCTGGATCCTGCAGGACACTGGGGCCACGGGACAGCCCCACACCTGCCAGGCACTGAGTGAAACGGGAACGAAGGAGCTGAAAAAGGGAAATCCTGATCAGAAAGCAAGGCAGGTCCCGAGGGGAGAAGATGGGGAGAAAGTGGGTGTGATTATCCGGATGGAGAGCCCTGAGCTGCTCTGCCACAAGTGGTGTTGATGAACAGGGGAGAGCTGGCACCGCTGCTGCTCGGAGCCATGGCAACTGCTGCAGCCAAAGGATCAGTGAATGAACTCACGGACAGACACAAAGAGCAGCAAAGGCAGGATGTGGGGGAGCAGGGCCCGCTCCTGCTGCCCCCAGCTTCAAGTGCTGCTGAGCAGAGAGAGGAATAAACTGCTGGAGCCAAGCAGCAGCCGGGGCAGGGAGCTGGAATTGCCTCAATCCGTTTGTTTTCCACACCTGGGGGAGCTGCAGGGCTGGAGGCCAGGCTGACACAGCCACAGCAGCCCTCAGCAGCTGCTCCCAGGGGCTCCAGCATTTCAAATTCTGAGCCTGCAGCCAGGAGCAGGAGCAGTCCCCGAGCTCCACAAGTGCTGCCTGACACCACTGTGCCAGGAGCTTTCACTGCAGAGGGAAGGAAGTGGTTTGAGGGTTGGTTTTTTTTCAAAGAATTGTGGCTATTTTGAACAAGGGAACTTGTCCTGTTCAAGAGCACTCCGAGTCAGGGCTTTTTGCAAGGAAAAAAAGCAGTTTAAAGAACAAGTTAATGACAGACAAGCCACGTGCATCTGCTGGGAAAGCAAAACCAACCTCCACCCTCTTCTGATCTATTTTGGGGTGTGGATTAGAGGAACCGCAAAGGTCCCTTCCAACCCAAACTGTTCTGTGATTTTACAGCCCTGTGGAAGGTTGGAAAAAAGCCTGACAGATGGAACACTGCTTTTTGTTGTTGTTGTTTGAGGATGCTGCTGTTTGTGCTTTGCTTTAACAATCCAGCCTGGAAGAAAACAGCACAGCTGGAACCAAGGGAATCACAGAATGATAGAATATCCCTGGGAAGGATCCACAGGGAGCATCAAGCCCGATCTGCAATATTCACTGGGAAGTGTGGAAATGTACAGATGTGTTACAGATAAAATCCAGATGAGAACAGGAACGGGGCACTGCCCGTGGCACTCAGAGCTCTGGGCTGGTGACAAGGTGGGGCTGGCTCAGAGGTTGGGTTTGATGCTCTTGGAGAGCTTTTCCAACCTTGTTAATTCTGTGAATTAGCAGGTTCTTCCTTTCCCGTGGTTTGTTCTAAAAACAAGGAAGATTTCTCTGCTGTTCCCCATCTGCACCCCCACTGGAGGCTGTGCTGTCCTTCGGGAGGAGGAACTGTCCCTTCAGGGCTGGATTGCTGCTGAGGGGGCACAAAGCCCCCAAAGGTCCCTGGAGGGGAGGCTCGAGGTCTCCTCCTTCTCCTCCTGCCCAGCTTTAAGGCCAAGAGCAGGCACAGAGCGGGTTTGGGCTCTGGCAGAAGCTGAGGTTTGGGCTCTGGCCCTGGCAGAGGTGAGGGCTCAGCCCCGGGGGCTCAGGGGGTTTGTGGGGTCTGTCCCCACGTGGGGCTGGCCCCGAGGAGCAGCTCGTGTCCCCCTCGTGTCCAGAGGGACACTCAAAGCCCAGGCTGCAGCAGCTCAGCCTGAGGAGAGGCACGAGGACACGGAGGAAGGAGGATCTGAGAGGCAGGAGAGCAGCTCAGGGAAATCCAGTGCTGGGGGGCTGCTGCCACCCGGGGTCACTGCTCAGGGTCTGCTCCGCTGCTCTGATTAATGCAGGGTTTCACTGAGGCCATCAGAGCTCCCGTGGAGGCTGTTTGGTTCTGCCCCCACAGGAAATGAATTGATGTGCTTGGTAAAATGCGCCGCAGTTAATATTTAATGCCATGGTTGAAAGGGAAAATGGAAACAAAAATAAATTACCTTTCTTCAGTGCTTACAGCCGTTTAATTTCACTCTGCAAACACTTAGAATAAAAGAAACACCTTTCAGACTCCAGCCTGTGGAATTATTAATGTCTTTATGGGGGTAAATGTGCTATTTGTGTTCTGCAGAAACCAGCCCATGGAATAATTCAGCGGAGCAGGGGCTGAATTTCTCTGAGCTGCCCTTCCTGTGGAGAGCAGGGAAACATTCCAACCCCTTTCCCCTCCATGCCACCTGCCCTGTCTCCCAGAGCCTGTGGGGCTGGCAGGAGCAGGGCAGGGTCCCACAGACACACCCCAGTGCCCATCCCAGCATGGGGGGATTGGGGCATCACTCCAGGCTGGAGCTGTGAGCGCTGCCCAGGACAGGCTCCAGCCTTGGGAACAGCAGCTTTCCCAAAGGCCCTGTCCAGAAATCCCGGGAGGAAAATCTTCCTGAAAGATCAGGAAAACAAAGGACAGATGTCAAATGGCATTGACTGGGTCATGCCCCACAAAATCCAGAGGACGCTTGGATCCAGCATGGAAAGCAAACCCAAATGGAAATGAAACCCAAGTGGAATCCAAACCCAAGTGGAATCCAAACCCAACTGGAATTCAAACCCAACTGGAATCCAAACCCAAGTGGAATCCAAACCCAACTGGAATCCAAACCCAACTGGAATCCAAACCCAAGTGGAATCCAAACCCAACTGGAATCCAAACCCAACTGGAATCCAAACTCAGCATGGAATCCAAACCCCACGGGGTGTTGGGAAGAGGTGCTTGGAGGGGGCACCTGCACTCCACGGGGACAGGTTCTGGAGGCAAAGGCTGTGGTGGCCTTTGCCATGAATCACACTGGCGTCACCGTGACATCACTGTGACATCAAAGTAACTTACAATTACATCACCATGCCATCAGAGTGACATCACAATGACATCACATACCATCACAGTGACTCACAATGACACCACAGTGACATTGCAGAGACATCACAGTGACTCACAATGACATCAACATACCATTACAGTGACATAACAATGCCAGCACAATGACATCACAATGACATCACAATGACAGCAACATAGTGACTCGCAGTGACCTCAAAAATAACATCATAATTACATTGCATGACGTCGCCATGACATCACATGACATCACAGTGACATCACGATGCAATCACCTTGACAACCTAGTGACATCACAATAACATCACCATATCATCACAGTGACTCACCATGGCATCACTGTGACATCACAGTGTCATCACTATGACAGCACAATGACTCATGGTGAAATCACAATGACTCACAGTGATGTCACGATGACATAACCATACAATTGTAGTGACTTGCTGTGACATCACCATGACATAATAATGACATCGCAGTGACACAACCATGCCATCACAATGACTCACAGTGACATCCACATTGCATGGATGACACAGTGACATCACCATGCCATACCTGTGACATCACAGTGACAACACAGCAGCATCACAGTGACATCAGAGTAACTAGCACGACATCACAAAGTCATCACAGTGACATCACAAATTACGATGACATCACAGTGACATCACAATGATGCACATCTGACATCACAATGTCATCACAGTGACATCACAGTGACAAAACAGCCACATCACCGTGACTCACACTGACATCACCATGACATCACATGTCATCACAGTGAGATCGCACAATGATTATTTGTTACATCACCATGACATCACTATGTCATCACATGGACCTCACAGTGACATCTTCGTGACATCACACCAACATCATTGTGGCATCACAGTGACACAACTGTGACATCACAATGACATCACTATGACGCCGCAATGACATCATAATCACATCACATTTTCATTGTGACATCACCATGACTCATGATGACATCATAGTGACATCACATTTCATTCACCGTGCCATCACCGTGCCATCACCGTGATATCACCGTAATTTCCCCTCTGCCGTGGAATGTCTGGGTCACCCCTTCTCTCCCCTGGAAATGCCCCTCCCTGGCTCAGCATTGCCCCTTTCCCATGACTGGGTGTATTTAAACTTGGCACTGGAAGTCGTGCTGGACGTTGGACAAAGCTGTGAGAGAGGTAGATTTTCTGCTTTTTTATAGTTCATGTTTATTTTTAAGGTTTTTTCCCTCCTTTTCCGGGCTGTGCTCATCCTCCCTCTCCTCAGCTGGGCTCTGCAGCGTGCTGCGGTCCTGGCACGAGGAGCCAGCCCTGATTTGGTGCCTCTGAGCCTCAGCCAGCTCCGGCTCTTCCCAGGTGCTCGAGCTGCCCTGACTTGGAGCCTCTGGAGCTGCTCCATCTCCCGAGGGGCTTTGGGCCCGTGGGTGCTGGGGAAGGGATGGAATCTGCTGCTGTTCCCAGGGAATGGCTGCAGCTCCCAGCACTGGAACAGGGAACGAGCTCACCCAGCTCTCAGCAGACACCTGAGACTGGGGGGGGGAAGGACTGGGACAAAACCATTCATTTTCAGTGTTTTTTTCAGAATATGGCAGAGAAGGGCACTTTGTGGCCGTGGATCCAGCTGGGAACCACTGGGCTGCTCTGCCTTGGAGAGCCTCACTGGGAACTCAAGGAAATTAAACATATTGGCTATTAAGTAACATCAGAAAACTTAATTAAAATCCCCCATAAATAGTGAGCAAAGCACAAATAAAATCTCTGCTGCCTCGGGCTCAGCCCTCGTGGGCTGGGTTCCCCTCTGCCTTCGGAGGGGGAGGATTTGCAGCAGGGATGTTTCGGAGGAGACAAAAAAGCTTCCCAAAAAAGGAATAAATTGTGGCTCTTGTGCTTAATTTACAGTGCTCCGTGATCCTGCTGGGAAGCGCAAGGTGCAGCCCTGGGGCTGGGCTGTGCCCCCTGTCCCTGCCAGGAGCAGCTCCCAGCACACCCAGCGTGCTGGGAATGGCACAGGAGCTCAGCAGGGAATGGGAACTGCTGCTGAGGTCACGCCTTAAACAGGACAGGGACTGTGTCCAGTCACCCACCCAGCCCATTGCCACTGCACTTTCTGGGGTGTCCCCAGAGCTCTGTGGGGTCAGGACCGGGGGAGGCCACGCCAGGGGAGCTCTGGGGAGCCCAGCCTTGCCCTGTGCATGGACCTGCTCCAGCCCCAGTGATCCCAGAGATCCTGGTGATCCCCAACCCTCAAAATCCCCCCTCCAAACCCCAGCTCCAGGGAACCTGAGCCCCCTCACCAGACTCCATCCATGGGGAGGTGTGGAAAACCTGGGAATCAGAAGTGAAATCAAAAGATGGCAGATCACGGAATCCCAGAATGCCAGACTAATCTGGGTTGGGAAGGAGCTCAAATCCCCTCCAGTGCCACCCCTGCCATGGCAGGGACACCTCCCACTGTCCCAGGCTGCTCCAGCCCCAGTGTCCAGCCTGGCCTTGGGCACTGCCAGGGATCCAGGGGCAGCCACAGCTCTCCGCTGTGGGTCTGGGGTGAGTGAGGGGCTCTCCAGGAGCCGGGGCTGAGGGATGGGGTGTGCAGAGAGGGGGTCGAGCTCTCTCTGTCCCCATTCCTGCCGTTCCCAGTGCTCCCAGTGCTGCTGTGGGTGCCCCTGAGCGAGGCTCCCTTCCCTGGGGCTCAGCCCGGCCTCCTCCCCGGCAGAGCTTGGCAGCAGCTCCTGCTCCGGGGTTGTGGCCATCGTCATCCCTCGGCCTCCCTGTCAGAGGGGATCTCTCCGCTGGGATTTTTGCCTCTCTGGTTTGTTCTGCTGCTCCCGGAGCCTGCCATCCCTCTCATGCTGCAGGCGGGATGCTGCCCCGGCCGCACAGAGGCTCCATCCCCCTGGATGGGCAGGGAAATCCTCTGGAAGCCCGGCCGGGGCTCTGCTCCTGCCCCGCCGGCCGTGTTCTGCAGGGTTCCAGCGGCACAGAGCCGGAGCTGGCCCCGCTCCCCGGGGATGGACACACTTCACCGGGAGCCCTGGAAGAGCTGAGCGCTGCACTGGGCCAGGAACAGGCTGGGCTGGTCCCTCCGCGCCGCAAAATCCGTCGCCAAAAGGGAAAAATGCCTCAGAGGCTGCGAGCACGATGCTGGCTCCCAGCTGGAGGGGAAACAGGGGATGGGAGCCGGGGATGTTCCCCTGGGCAGTGCCGTGGGCTCGGGGTGCTGCTGCAGCGCTGGCCCCGCAGGGCACGGGGAGCTCAGCTCAGCCCTTCCCGCGGCTCTCGGCACCTTCACCTGAGCCAGGTGTGACCCAGGGGCTGCCAGGAGAGGGGAAAGCAATCAGACCTTGGGGGATTGCTAACCCCAGAACCGCAGCCTGGGCTGGGCCGGAAGGGACTGCAGAGCCCATCCCGGTCTATGTGCCAGGACACCTCGCAGAGCCAGGCGGTGGCAGGAGCACCGGGCTGAGCCCTCCCTGTGACATGGACAGTGAGTGATGTCCCTGACACGGACAGTGAGCGATGTCCCCGACACGGACAGTGAGTGTGTCCCCCACACGGACAGTGAGCGATGTCCCCGACACGGACAGTGAGCGATGTCCCCCACACGGACAGTGAGCGATGTCCCCGACACGGACAGTGAGCGATGTCCCCCACACGGACAGTGAGCGATGTCCCCGTCATTGCACAACCCAGCCCTGCCGGAGCCTGCCAGGATCTTGGGAAACCTCTCCCGGATTTCAGCACGGCTCCCTGTGCCAGGGTAACACCGTGTCCTCAGGCGGGAGGATCAGCCACCAACAGCTGCAATTACAAAGGAGCTCCACGGGTCCCTCCTGCAGCTGTGCTGTGCCCAAACCCCCTGGCAGGTGTCACCTGCCGCAGGTAAATCCCCGTTAGTGACCAGCAGCACCCACGGAACTCGCCCCAAAACAGCGCTTGGGGCACTTGAGGGACATCCCAGGAGGGATCTGACGGGGCTTTGGCTCCAGCTCTGTGCTGCTGGACACAAAAGGGGAGGAGAACCGGTGGGAAGGCCACAGGTGGCACTGCAGCACTGGTGTCCCCAGCGGGCTGGGTTCAGGAGCACGTGGGGACAACCAGCTCCAGCCTTGGCATGGAAAAACCCAAGGGTTTTGGGAATGAAACTGGGCTGTGCTGCAGCAGGGCAGGGACAGTGACAGCCCCAGGGCCAGACTGGTGGGGCTTGGTGGCACCTCACTGCTGGCTGTGGCACTCCAGCCCCTGGAACACTAACTCTTGGAATGCCAGCCCCTGGAGCTGCAGCAGCCCCTGGAGCAGCAGCAGCCCCTGGAGCAGCAGCCCTTGCACTCTCACCACCCTTTCCCAACGGTGGCAGCTCCCATTGTGGGAAAGGTCATGCCTGGTGTGAATCCAGGGTGAGTCTCTGGAGAAGCAGTGCTGGGAAGCAGATTGGGAATGTCCCGTGGGCACCCCGTGTCTGCTGCCACTGTGAAATCCAGGGGTCACGCTTGCACAAACCCCTCTGATGTGGGAGAACAGCTTTCATTTTTGGGGTATTGCTCAGCCCGGGTATTTTGGGAAGGAAAAGGCCACCATGGTGCCAGGCGTTGCTACATGCTTGTTTTGTCAGGAGGGAGCAGCTGGTGTTCCAGAGGCCGTGGAGCTCCTGCTCCTGCTCCTTCAAACCCAAGAGAGCTCTGAATTCCCAGCACTAAGGAACAGCTCTGGCTGTGACAGTCACAGCCACAGGCAGGATGGAGGTCTGGATGCAGCCAGGGAACTCGCCATGATATGCAATGACTGCCTGGACACCCCAAGGATGCCCCTGGGACACCTCTGGGACACTCCCTGGGGATCCCAGGCTGAGAGTTTAGGGATGGGAAAAGGGCATTGTAAATGCTCTTGAAGGCAGGTGATAGGGTGATGTTAAGACATTTATTTTAATATGCTAATTAAAATTAATGGTGTCAAAATGAGGGGAATTTGGTCCCTGGTGTTTCTAAATACAAGTGGAGAAGATCACGGAATCACAGCACGAGATCAGCCAGCAGCACTGAATTCCAGATTTACACTCCAAGGTGGCACAAGCCAAGGCTAACTGATGTCTTTGGATCTTTGGATCAAGTGGAAAAGGGGGATTAAACTGCCCTCCTGGCCAGGGGCATCTGGTTGGGGTGAGCCTGGTGGCTATGGGGCCCAGCACAGAGCAGAGGGGACACAAGGGGACACGAGGGGACGCCGACCCTTCCCGAGGGGACCTTCCACCCAGTGCCACTGAGAAACTGCTGTCAGCCATGAGCTGCACTTACCAGGGCACTGCAGAGGTTTCTGAGCTCACCTGCACCTGCTCTGTGCTGTGCCAGTGCCCAGCGGGCCCAGGGGACACGTGGGACACTGCAGGCAGGGCAGTGTGACATGGGTGCAGTGACACCGTCACCGTGAGCAGGCACATTCCCAAACGGGGAATGCAGCTCGCCCTGCCTGGCCCTTGCTCCTCAGGGCGTTTGGAGCCATCACAGTAGCCAGGCTGGGGCTGGGACACTTCAGTGCCACCGCCGGAGCCACGGGAGGCTGCGCAGAGTCACCTCCATTTGTGTCTGTTTGGGGTGAAAACCGCAAAGAAAGGGACACCTCAGTGTCCCACAGCCCCTGCTCTGCGCTCAGCCCCGGGAAACAGCTTGGTGCTGGCTGCCAGCCCCGCGGGACAGCGGGGACAGCGGGGACAGCGGGGACAGCGGGGACAGCGGGGACAGCGGGGAGCGCGGTGCCCTTTGCCGGAGCTGTTTGCTGTGACTGTCCCCGCAGTGGCACGGCTGCAGGAGCAGCGGCTGAATGATTAACTGCGCCATTGTTGGGAAATCGCCCCGATCCCTCCTTTCCCACAGCCGGGGGGCACGGGGCCAGACCCGGCCGGGGGGGAATGGGGACAAACTGCGACACTGCGCGCTGGCTCTGGCTCGGCTGTGCCACAAATTAACGCGGATGAGCTGACGGGAGCCGCTGCGTGTCTGAGCATCCCATACGGGCTGTGCAGCCCTGCTAAACCCGGCCTGGGCCGGGCTCAGCCCGCGGGGGATGCAGGCCGGGCTGTCCCCAGCCTCGGGGTGCCTCTGTTCGGAGCTCCGGGATTGGATTCCTGAGCGGCCCCGGGAATGGTCACTGCGAGCTGGGAATGGTCACTGCAAACTGGGAATGGTCACTGCGAGCCGGGAATGGTCACTGCAAACCGGGAATGGTCACT
>WBNO01032128.1:39315-51349 GCA_013400575.1 Peucedramus taeniatus | reverse complement strand
CCGGGAATGGTCACTGCGGACCGGGAATGGTCACTGCGGACCGGGAATGGTCACTACAATCCGGGAATGGTCACTGCAGACCGGGAATGGTCACTGCAAACCGGGAATGGCACTGTGCCCCGCGGGCAGATCCTGTCCCCTCGCAGCGGTTCGGTGGCTCCTGATCGGGTGGCCGAGCCCTCCCCAGCGGGTCCCGGGGCAGTTCCAGCAGCCAAGGTGGGCTCCCCTGGACGCCGGGCTGTGCCTGAGCACGGCGTTGATCCGTCCGCTCTGCAGGATGTCAGCTAGGCTGGCCTGAGGAAATGCAGCTTTGGGTGGATCTTTATGTCTGGGGCTTTTCCCATTGTATCCTTAGAGAAAACCCTAATTTTAACCGGGGTACTAACTGGGTTTGACTCTTGGTTGTTTTTGCTGTCAGGCTGTGCTGGGGGTACCCTGAACACGGACTGGGACATGCCATGGTCACACTGCTGGGGGTGACGTCCCCACCAGAGGGAGGAGCCCTGCAAAGGTGGCACCTGGAGGGAACCTGTCCCTACCATGCTCGGGCTGGGCAGCCCTGGCAGCTGCCACTGCCGCCACCACGTGCTGCTGCGGGCACCCAGCGTGTCCTCGCTTGTCACCAGCGGCAGGGGACACAAGGACAGGGAGTTCTTGGCTGTCACAGTGTAAACACCCCTGGAGGTGGAGCCGGGCAGTGGGGCCTGCTTTTGCTCCGGGCCACTGAGCCCTGCTGGCTTCCACTCAGCCAGAGGAGATGTCCTGCAGAGAGCTGGCCTGACCCTGCCCTTGGCACAGCAGTGTGCCACAACTGATTTAATGTTCCGAAGAGCCACAGATCACAGAGTTATCTGGGTTGGAAAAGACCCCCAGGATCACTGAGCCCAAGCTTTGGCCCATCCCCACCTTGTCCTCAAACCCTTCCTTTGGGTTTGAATGTTTAAAGTTGTGGCTTTACAGGTCCCCAGACCGTTCCTTTGGGTTCGAATGTTTAAAGTTGTGGCTTTACAGGTCCCCAGACTGTTCCTTTGGGTTCGAATGTTTAAAGTTGTGGCTTTACAGGTCCCCAGACTGTTCCTTTGGGTTTGAACGTTTAAAGTTGTGGCATTTAGAGGCTGCAGATCCCTCTCAGTCCCAGGAACAGAGGCCCCAGTGCCGGTACTGGGGAGGGGCTGGAGGGAGGCTGACATCCAGGCGGGTTTGGAGCATTCCTGTCCTGGGGTGATGCCCTGGGGTGGTTGGGCTCTGTGCCAGGGCACTTCCAGCCCAAACCCCTGCGGGTGCAGCCCCTGGCTGGGCCCTGGCTCAGTGAGCCCCCTCTGGGCTGGCTGTTGCTCAGGGCTCAGCCCTGGGCGCTGCTGTGGTGTGCAGCTCCCTCGGGTGGGGCTGGGCACAGTGCTCTGGTGGCACTGCCAGGCTCTGACCTCCCCTGAGGCCAGGACGGGACAAAGCCGTGCCCAAATGTGGGCAGAGGGTTTCCAGGCCTGGTTTTGTCTCTGTTGTTCCTTAAGGCCTGTTCACATTCGGAGCCAGGGAACTACAAACACATCAGGCAAAATCCAGCCTGTCACATAAACCATGAAGTGCTGGGAATGACACCCTGCACTGGACAGCCACTCCTAGAGGGGGTGAACACCTCCTTCCATCTGCCAGCCCCAGAGCCGTTAGAAATGCTGAACTGATGTGTCCTGAGGGATGTGTGGAAGAGCTGTGGCTCCTCGGAGCAAACAGCCTGTGTGGGGAGGGGGGGCAAGGTCTGTCCAGCCACTGTTTACAGAAACAAAAATAACTGGGCCTTCTATCCCTGGCCACGACGGATTCTTCAAACAAAGCAGCCCCAAACATAAATACATTGTCTTTTACAAAATGCATTTGGGCATATTTGCCATATTTCATATTCAGAGCAGCTCTTTCATGTCGTGCCCTGGAGTGCAGGGGGGGCTCAGCTCCTGCTCCCCCCTCAGTGCTGGGGCTGCTCTGTCTTGCTGACAAGCCCGGCCGAGCTCAGGATTAATTCTCCTTTGGCTCCATCCCTGCAAACCCGAACTGCTCCGAGGGAAGGCAGGGCTGGAGGGAGGCAGGGCTGGCTCGGGGGAGCTGCACTGGCCAGCCCAGAGTGCTGGGAGGGGTGCAGGGGCGCTCTGCTGCTGCCTGCTCTCACCCCGAACGCTGGGGAAAGGCAGGAGCACAACAGGCAGGGTGCTGGAGTGGGGGCAGAGCCCCTGCAGCTTCCCCAGTGCTCGGGCTCGTTCCCTTCACTGTGTCGGGACAACCCCGAGGTCCCTTCCCAAAGCCCCAGCAGCAGCTGCATGGAAAACTCCTCCTGTGCTTCCAGGGACTGCAGACACATGGAGCAAAGGGAGGGTGGGGTGCTGGCTAAGGACACGCAGTGTGTGCAGCAGGGAGCAGGGGGACACCCAGGGGGACACTCAGAGGGACATCCAGGGGGACACCCAGTGTGACATCCAGTGTGACATCCAGGGGGACATCCAGGGGGATATCCAAGGCTCCCTGGGGATGGCAGCGGGGCTGGGAAGGGCAGAACTGCCCTCAGGGAGCAGGGAAACTCCTTGGGATGCTGGCCTGGGATGGAGCTGCAGCAGCAGGAGCAGCACAGACCCTCCCAGCACAGCCCAGGCAGTGCCCAGGTGCTGCCCACGCTTCCTTCTGCCCGGGGCCAGCCGAGCCGTGGGGCAGCAGCAGCAGAGTTAATTTGTAAGCCACGCTCTGCTGGGAAAAGCTGCAGTCGATGGTGCCCAGCAGGAACCTGCAGAGCCTGACCTGCGGGAGCTGCTGGGAGACTGCGGCCCCAGAAAGCCCTGGGGAGCTGCAGGGCCCAGCCTGGACACACCTGGCCAGTCCTGCAGCCCTCAGCAACAGCTCTGGGAAATGTGCCCGACCTCAGCAGCCAGGGAAGGCACTGGAGCGGGCTGGAAACTCCATGAGCTGGGAGCAGGGTGTGATCCTGGAAAACACAGGGATGGATGGGAGATTGGGAAGGAATTCCTCCTTGTGAGGGTGGGCAGGCCCTGGAATAGAATTGCCAGAGCAGCTGTGGCTGCCCCTGGATCCCTGGCAGTGCCCAAGGCCAGGCTGGAGCAGCCTGGGACAGTGGGAGGTGTCCCTGCCATGGCAGGGAGGGGATTTAAGGTCCCTCCCAACCCAACCCAGTCTGGGATTCTGTGGGATCTCTCCAAGGCTCCTGTAACCCTGGGCAGAGCCTGGTGTATCTTGAAGGAGCTGTTTGTCCTGACAGCACAGTTTTGGGGAGCTTTCTGCTGTCTCTGGGCAACCAAACCTATCAGCTCAGGCTCTTCCTGCTGCTGCTGCTGAAGATCAGAGAGATCTGCCTCTTGTGGTCCCAGCTCTGTCTCTGCCTTCTCAGCTCTCCTGTGTTCTGCTCGTTTTCAAACCCGGCTTCTGTGTTGCCTTTTGTTGCTTTGTTTTAAAAACTGAGATCAAACTGATAAAGGGAAATTCAGACCCAATTGTTCAGTGGGGGCCGGGGCTGGCTCTGAGGTGTTCCTGCCATCACCTGGGAAATTTAATTTGGGATTTCATGGAATCCCCATCCCCGGACATGTGCAAGGAAGGCCTGGATGTGGCACTCAGTGCTCTGGCCTGGAGACAAGCTGGGAACTAGTCACTGGTTGGACTCAGTGGTCTGGGAGGGCTTTTCCATCCTCAGGGATTCTGGGATTTTCTTGCCTGGAACTCCTGTGTTAGTTCAGACCCAGTGGCAATCAGGGATCTCCCATTCTGCTGGGCTGGGTTGGGGTGCCCATCCCAGGGCTGCTCCCCTGTGTCAACCTGCCTGAGGAGCTCAAAAAGTTCCTGTTAAAATTCCCAATTGCAAAAAAAACAGTAAAATAATAGGAATAATGGGATAAAAACATGGCAACAGCCTTGGCAGGGGGGCTGCAAATGATTCACCTCTGCTGGGATACTGCAGAGCCTGAGCTGGGTTTGGGATTGGGGTGCAGGTCCCAGTCCCATGTGCTGTGCTCCCCAGGGGATCCTGGGCTGGTTTGGGGTCGGGGTGCAGGTGCTGTCTCCCCAGGGGATCCCTGGGCTGGTTTGGGGTCGGGGTGCAGGTGCTGTGCTCCCCAGGGGATCCCTGGGCTGGTTTGGGGTCGGGGTGCAGGTGCTGTGCTCCCCAGGGGATCCCTGGGCTGGTTTGGGGTCGGGGTGCAGGTGCTGTCTCCCCAGGGGATCCCTGGCTGGGATTCCCAGCAGAGCAGCTCCCACAGGTAGTTCCTGGATCACCGGGCAGATAAGATCAGCTCTGGCCCCACCCCCAGCAGCTCCGGCAGAAACCCAGCACATGCCAGGGTCACTCCGGTTTTTATTCTCGCTGGTCCAACACGCTCGGCTTTGGGACACACACGAGTGGCTTGCAGGCAAACCATCATCTCCAGGTGCATCTTCTGTGCCCTACAGCTCCCCAAACGCCTCAGGTAGAGGGACAATGCACAGAGAGCAGCTGAAAAGGCATCGTTAAGAAACACGCCACAAACACAGCTTCCCGTGCCATGAAAATGGGAGTGGAGGCTCCCAGGTACCCTTCAGGCCCTTGGATCGGGTTTGGGAAGGGCAGCCCCTCACAGAGCCGTGGCTGGAGGGCAGAGCTCCCACTACTCCTCTCTAAACAAACGGGAAGCTCCCACCCCTTCCCATGTGGATAAAGCTCCCATCCCTTCCCATGTGGATAAAGCTCCCACCCCTTCCCATGTGGATAAAGCTCCCATCCCTTCCCACTTGGATAAAGCTCCCATCCCTTCCCATGTGGATAAAGCTCCCATCCCTTCCCACTTGGATAAAGCTCCCATCCCTTCCCACTTGGATAAAGCTCCCACCCCTTCCCATGTGGATAAAGCTCCCATCCCTTCCCATGTGGATAAAGCTCCCATCCCTTCCCACTTGGATAAAGCTCCCATCCTTTCCCATTTTGATGAAGTAGCACCTTCCTTTCACCCCAGCACAGAGGGACAGAAGTGGCCATCCCAAACACTGAATACTCATGACAAAAGGCATTGTTTTATGTGAACTGGAGAGAAATCACCCCAATATTAAGAATCAGCTGTCCTGAATGTGCTGGAGGGCCCTCTCCAATGTCACATTCCCGGTTTTCCATGTGGGATCCATGGTGCTCAGAGACACAACACCCCGCTCTTCCTATAAGGGAGCGGATCCCAGGGGTGGATTCCCTCTTCCTCCCAGAGCTGCTCTCCATCCCAGCCTGACCCCAGACAATCTGGGAGCCAGGAATGTGCTGGCCAGGCCTGATGCAGGCAGCTGAGGTCATCCCGACATATTTCACAAGCGAGCGGCTCTGCTGAGCTCTTTCCCAAAGGAAAAGTACACAGAGGGAACAAAAGGGATCCTCTGCACACAACAGGCTTTTCCCAGCCCCAAATCATTCCAACAAAGCAGAGTCTGACTCCAGCAAGGCACTTTTTGAAGCAGAAGGAGCCCGTATTGTCCCTCAAAGCACCACCCAGTAACTGAAGCACTGATGAACCTGTAGTTGTTACACCCAGGAGTAGCTCAGCACAGAGCAGGATCCAGCAAGTCTAACTAAAAACGGCATTTAATCCATTAAATGGATTAAATTATTAAGGCTGGGTCTTCAATTATTATTATTATATTTTTATAATTATTATTCAGGCTGGGTCTTCAATTAAAGCGAAACCTTGGCTTTTAGGCTGGACTCAGACATCACTTGGATAAAACCAGATTTATGTGGACAAGAATCAGACAATGCAGAACAAAAATGAAGGCACAGATTCTTTGCTGAGGAGTTACTTTTATAAACAAATTAAATAGAGTAAAAGTAAAGGTTTTGTGCAAGAAATTCCTCACAGACGCAGAACTTCATTTGCCTGTAAGACCCCTGAATTCCACAGTACCTGGCACATGGAATATCAGCTATATTTTATTGTATTTGCATTTAACTTCACCCCAAAGGCCACAAAACAGGAGACATGAGAGGCTGTCAGCTCCAAAAGGGCAAAGAAAATGCGTTAAGACACAGCTTTTTAAAAAATAAGCCTCAGATGTGGCACAAATGGGTTTGAACTGAGTTTGTAACTAAACCATGGAAGTTTCTTTGGGAAAAGACCTGACAAATCCACACACTTCCAGCCCCTGCTTCCAGTGTGCTGCAGTTAAAAACCTCCCAGAGCTGCCACATCTGTGTTTTTGGAGGAGGAGCTGAACTCTTTGGGATGCTGCTCTGGCTGCTCTGTAGGGCACTGTAGGAACAGAGTGTTGTCCCCATTCCTCACACAGCATCTTCTGCTGATGGTGCCCCTGGACAGGGACACTTCCCAGGAGAACAGCTCCTTTGGGGGCAGTGGGGCTGGCCCTGCAAGCCCCTGCCACTGAGGACGAGCAGCAGCTCCTTCTCCAGCCCCTCTCCACCTGCCCCCAGCAGCTCTGAGGGTGCTGTGCAAGCAGCAATTCCAGCCTGCCTGGGCATTCCACAGGGAAAAGTCAGGGATTTCTCCCCTTGCCCCAGTGCTAACCCTCCTCAAGCTCCCTTCAGCTGCCACGCGGACAAGTGTTTATCAGGACACATCTGTGACTCAGGAGACTCGTGCTGCCCTCAGTTCTTGGAAGGATGGATGTTCCGTCACTGCCACAACCCCTGCTCAGTTTTAAGACACTGAAATACAATCAAATTTCATTTTTTTTCCTTATTCCTGTGTTTTTTCTCCCTTTCTCCCCTTGCTCCTCCAGAGAAAAGGAGGAAGGACTCTCTGAAGGAGATGTTAGTATTCACCATTCTCAGGATGAGTCCCTTCAGTAATTCCATCTGTAGAATCTGTTGGCCATGAGGAAAACAATTTCTTCCACCTTAAAGCAAGAGAAGCCCCCTCAGGCTCTACTTTAGGCCCACAAGACCTCCCACTGTGCATCTCAGCCACGAGTGGCAGTGGCCATGGAACATCCTTATCCAATTCTGCATCTCAGCCACGAGTGGCAGTGGCCACAGAACGTCCTTATCCAATTCTGCATCTCAGCCACGAGTGGCAGTGGCCACGGAACGTCCTCATCCTGTTTGCAGTGACCGTAGAATGTCCTTATCCTGTTCTGCAATGACCGTGGGATGTCCTCATCCCATTCTGCAGCTCAGCCACGAGTGGCAGTGACCATGCAATGTCCTCATCCCTTTGTGCAGCTCAGCCACCAGTGACCACAGAGTGTCTTGTCCTGCTGTATCCCAGCGCTTTTGGCACCCTGCAGGAAGAATTTGGCACTCTGGGTCCAAGCAGTGACACTGTGAGGGGGTGCCAGCACGGAGCAGATTCCCAGGAGGGTTTCCAGGCGCCCGCAGCTCCCAGAGTTGTAGGAATGTCCCCTAAGGCCATGGTGCAGTGTTCCTCAAGCCATTGTGGGAATGCCCCTCAAGCCATTGTGGGAATGTCCCCTCAGGCCATGGTGCAGTCCCTCAGGCCATGGTGCAGTCCCTCAGGCCATGGTGGGAATGTCCCCTCAGGCCATGGTGGGAATGTCCCCTCAGGCCCTGGTGCAGTGTCCCTCAGGCCATGGTGCAGTCCCTCAGGCCCTGGTGCAGTCCCTCAGGCCATGGTGCAGTGTCCCTCAGGCCATGGTGGAATGGTCCCTCAGGCCCTGGTGCAGTCCCTCAGGCCATGGTGCAGTGTCCCTCAGGCCATGGTGCAGTCCCTCCGACTCTGGTGCAGTCCCTCAGGCCCTGGTGCAGTCCCTCAGGCCATGGTGCAGTCCCTCAGACCCTGGTGCAGCCCTCAGGCGGCGGTGCGGCGGATCTCCTCGGACAGGGTGAGGGCCCTGTCCCTGTCCCTGCACTCGGCGTTGGAGCAGTGGGACACGGCGCTGGCGGCCTGGCAGAACTTGCGCAGCAGGATGCGGCGCAGCAGCAGGTACACCCAGGGGTCCAGGATCTGGTTGAGGGAGGCCAGGCGCACGGCCGTCAGGGGCAGGTTGCACTCCCTGGGCAGCTCCCAGCGCTGGGAGCCACCGGAGNCCCTGGTGCAGCCCTCAGGCGGCGGTGCGGCGGATCTCCTCGGACAGGGTGAGGGCCCTGTCCCTGTCCCTGCACTCGGCGTTGGAGCAGTGGGACACGGCGCTGGCGGCCTGGCAGAACTTGCGCAGCAGGATGCGGCGCAGCAGCAGGTACACCCAGGGGTCCAGGATCTGGTTGAGGGAGGCCAGGCGCACGGCCGTCAGGGGCAGGTTGCACTCCCTGGGCAGCTCCCAGCGCTGGGAGCCACCGGAGCCGCCCCGGCACGGCCCGGCCGCGTGCTCCGACACCATCCTCAGCATGGTGACCTGCCAGGGACAGGGAGAAGGGACACGGGTCAGGGGCTGCTGGCTGCGCGTCACCACGGCTGTGGCGCTGCCACGGAGAGGCTGGGGCTGCCCCTGCATCCCTGAAGTGTCCCAGACAGGGCCTGGAGCAGCCTGGGATGGTGGAAGGTGTCCCTGCCCGTGGACCTGGATGAGCTTTAAGGTCCCTCCCGACCCCAGCCTGTGTGGGTTTCTGTGGGAGGAACTGGATGAGCTTTAAGGTCCCTCCCGACCCCAGCCTGTGTGGGTTTCTGTGGGAGGAACTGGATGAGCTTTAAGGTCCCTCCCGACCCCAGCCTGTGTGGGATTCTGTGGGAGGACTCCTGAACACCTCGTTTTCCTGAACAGATCCTTTTTCTGCTCGCACATCTTTCCTGGGCATGGCCTGGAGGGCCCAGCTGTCTGAGCGTGCTGCCCTGGATCCCTGTGGGGCTGTCCATCGTGCTGTGTGTGCTCCCAGTGCCATGCAGATGGATGCACCCCCAGCCCCCGGATAAACTGGCAGCCAGTCCCAAACTGCGGGGAACAGCCCAAGGGAGCAGACCCGCTGGGAATCACTGCCAGTCCTGGCCTTTGGAAAGAGCCAGGCCAACCTGCAGTCCCACAGGAAGCCTCCTCAGAGCTGTGTCACCACAAAGGTCACAGCTGGGCTGCTGCTGTCCCCACAGGCCAGGACAGCCGGAGCCACGGCGACCGGGAGCAGAGGCTCCAGGGAGGATTTTTCCATTCAAAGGGATATTCTGGGTGCCAGATCAATAACCATGTGTTGACCTTGGAAAGCTTGGGCTGAGTCTGGAGGGCAGGGCAGCGTGGACAGCACAGGAGAATTGTTTTTGTTTCTTTAAACAGAAGCAGCTGAGGATTCCACCCATGACATTTTATTGACACAAGTGGCCATGGATAGAGCCTTGTGAAAACGGGGATGAGGAGCTTTGTAAAAACGTGGATACAGACCCAGAGCACATCAGGAGCCACTGGAGCACCAGACCCACACTGCCAGAACCTGACCACTTCCCTGGCTCTTCACACACTGTCCCTGTGAGAGCCCTCTGCCATCTCTTTTTTAGCTAGAGCTCCAAAACCACCAGGCTAATACATTTCCCAAGAACACAACTGCTGCTCATTTCTGGTTTTATTATGTAATATCCCTTTATTGGAGTAGTTGTTGGGCCAACAGCTGCTCTACTGGAAATTTTGTTTGTTTGATATCATTAGAGGTTGTTTATCATGGCCTGAATTGGTTTTCTAAATGGATTAAAAGCCTGCACAAGGCAGAGGAACAACATCAGGTGGAATAAAGTCAACATAATTCATGCCATTAAAAATCTGTCTCAAAGTGCTGATGATTGGATTTATTCAACAAGAGCAGCTAAAACTTTACTGTTATCATGAGTGTGGTTTTATACGTCTGTAATTTCTGTCTGCCAGGAGGGATAAGGAGCAGAAGTGTTTTAACAGGAAGAGCAGCAGAACTTCTGAGCATTTTGGCTTTAAATAACTTGGGAACAACTCTGGGAAGGAATAATTTTGTAGCTGGAACTCCAAAATTATTATTATAATTGCAGGTTGTGCTGCAGCAGCGTTTCTGTGAAATCAAGGAACAGCTTGCTCCATTTCACCTCGGGGTCATTTGTCTGCTGCCCTCCAGCTCAGGGGTTATCCCAGAATCCCAGGCTGCTTTGGGCATGGGGGGACCCTAAAGCCCACCCAGTGTCACCCCTGCCATGGCAGGGACACCTCCCAGTGTCCCAGGCTGCTGCAGCCCAAATGTCCAGCCTGGCCTTGGGCAGTGCCAGGGATCCAGGGGCAGCCACAGCTGCTCTGGGCACCCTCCCAGCCAGGAATTCCTTCCCAAAATCCCATCTAACCCTGCCCTCTGGGAAGCCATTCCCTGTGTCCTGTCAGTACATGCTCCAAAACAAACAGAGGGTCAGTGTGAACTGGAAACCAGCAACACCACACTGGAGTGGGGTGCGCTCCCTGTGAGTGCAACAAGCTCCTGTGTGACTGGAAAAAGGAAATAATTCCTGCACTGTCTGCTCTCCTCCCTCCTTCCCAAGCCAACACAGAGCCAGACATGCAGGACACTCCAAGCAGCCCTCCAGAGCACAGCCACGGTGTCAGAGCTTTCCCTCTGCTGCTAAATCACATTTGATTTTGTCATTTACATCAACAGATCAGCTCTAAAAATACCGTGTGTGGCGAGGGCGTTGTTTACCTCACAGCAGCAGCTGCCAGGATCCATTAGTTCTCAGTTACAAAACTCAGATGTCTTTAAAAAAAACACAGAAACAAAAAAACCTCCTCTGTAAAGCGCCAGATTTCCATTTCAGCTCCGTTTCTTACAACTGCTGAGTGCTGCAGCTACGGGTTAAATTATTGCTACGAGCTGGCTTTCACTGAAAAGGCATTTGCATTCTCCGTGGTCACTTCTCCAAAAATCCGGTCTCTAATTCCTGACCTGCACTTCAGAGGTGTACAGAACAAGGTGGGGTGCATGTAATGGAGGTTTATGTATAAAAATGGAGGTGTATTTATAAAAATAACCCTGCAGCCATGAGTCTGGATTGTGAGAACTCCACAGAAGAAGTTCCACACCTCCAAGTGTTGCTGCGGCTGAGGGAAGGGAAGTGCTGCTGACTTCCCTTGTGCCTGTGGGTTGACTCCTGCCTCTGAAACCACAGAAATGCCCAGGGCACCAAACCACCAAGCGGAATCCCTGCTTCCTCACTGATTTACCTGGTTCCGAGGCAGGAGGAAACGCTTCCCCCATCTCAGGGCTCTCCTCTTGTGCTGCAAGGCTGGGGGAACCCTCGGGGTGACCGGACAAGAAGAAAACTCCTTCTCCAGCCAGAAGGAACCTTTCACAGAACCTCAGAATTTCCTCAACCAGCTTGAGCCCATCCTGCTCAGAGAGCCCAAGCACAAACTGTCCAAAAATCCTCCTGGTCCTTGATGGAATAACCCAGCCTTTTGGGATTCCAGACCCCCGGGTGTGCCCTGGTCCCACACGGCAAAGACATGGATTCTGCCTCCCCTACTCCTACATCACTAGGAGGGGTTCTTGAGGAAAGAATAATAAAATAGTGGAAAGCAATGCAAAGATCCTTAAAAACCAGACTGGACAAGCCCGGAAGGCTGCTGTAAATCAAACACAGCGGGCTGCCAGCCTCAAGACACTCACAGAGTCACGGCTTGTGCCTTTTCTCATAAAACACTGACAGAAGTTTCGCTGCAAGGTGGGAGCAAATAAAAACACCTAAATCCCATCTGGCTGCAGCGTCCTGCTCCCAGAGCCTCTCCTCACATCCCCATCTTCTCCTCTGCACCAGAACCTTGCTCTCCCCCTTTTACCTCCGGTTCCTGCAGCTGGTTTCCCTGCACTCGGCTCTCATCTGGGACTTCTCCCAGCTCCTCTCCTACACCGGTCCCACGCTCTGCACCCCCGGCTCTGTCCTCCCGGGGGGCTGTCCATGGATGTCATGGGCTGTCCCCGGGAGCAGCGGTCCCCGGAGGATGCCGAGCAGCCCGGGGTGGCCCCGCTCCCCGGACCTACCAGCAGCGGTGACCAGCAGGCGGACAGCACGCACATGATGCCCAGCAGCTGCAGCAGCGTCTCGGTGGCGATGCGGCCCCAGCGCGAGCCGGGCTGCGCCGCGCCGGCCTTGGCGCGGCAGCGCGACACCAGCGCCTCGATGGTGGC
>WBNO01032128.1:27411-38893 GCA_013400575.1 Peucedramus taeniatus | reverse complement strand
CCGGCAGGACCCGCATGGAGCGGGCACGGAGCGGCACGGAGCCGGCAGCGCCGCGCCGCCGCTTTATGTGAGGGACGGGCGGGACCCGCCCCGGGGCCGGGAGAGGCGGGGCGGGAGCGAGAGCGGGCAGAGCCCGAGGGAACGCGGCGGGAACCGGGCTGGGGAGGGAGCGAGGGAGCTGAAAAGGGGCTCAGGGGGGCCCTTGTGGCTCTGCACAGCTCCTGCCAGGAGGGGACAGCCGGGGGGGTCGGGCTCTGCTCCAGGGAACAGGGACAGCAGGAGAGGGAACGGCCTCAGGCTGGGCCAGGGCAGGCTCAGGGTGGATTTTGGGAAAGGCTCTTCCCCAGAGGGTGCTGGGCAGTGCCCAGATCCCCACGGAATGGGCACGGCCCTGAAGCTGCAGAGCTCCAGGAGCGTTGGGACAGCGCTGCAGGGATCCCAGGGTGGGATTGGTGGGGGGTCTGGATCAGTGATCTCTGTGGGCCTCATCCAGCCCAAGATATTCCATGATTCTGTGAAAACACCTGGAAGTTTTGTAAAAGCTCATTTGCTGTTGCAATTAAAAATTATTTTTAAGACTTAAGGAACTGCAACGATGTGAACACGTGGGATCCATGGGCCAGGTGAACTGATCAAATCAGGGTCTGTGCAGGTGACAGGGACCAGGGTCAGTGCAGGTGACAGGGAAGTCTGAGTGTCCCCAAGACAAAGCACTCAAGCACAGTTGACTCACAGGTTTTATTTACACTTGTCTACAGCATCATTTTGCCTTACACGTTCTCTAAGCCAAATGAACCATCCTCCTCCTTTGCCTGTGGCCTATCAGTTGCTAAATTTAAAACCTCTCATCTGTTAAGTACAGCAACAATTGGAATACAAAGCACAAGAAAACCCAAGGCTAACAACAGAGCGTCTACTTGATCTGGTTTTACAGTTTAGTTGGACGTTGAAGTCAGAGGCACAGTTACAGACTAACCTGCTCTTGTGCAACCTACACACATTTAGCATGGAAATTAGAGAGAAAAGAAAGCATTAAAGAAGAAACTGCATTTTTTCTGCAAAGAGATTTATCAAAATACCTCTACACCAAAAACATTTTGCTTCTAGACCAGTCCAAAAGACGTGGCTCAAAAAAAAAAAAAGAGAAAAAAAAAAGCAGAATGGAGTTTTTCGATTTTGCTCCGTTTGTTTCTGTGCAGTTTATCAAAACAAGCAGCAAATCTGGCAGTTTTATTACTGGAATAAATGAAGGTATATTGCTCTTTGCTTGCTTAAAAAGAAGTTTTCCTTACCATACTTACCTTGTGATGGCACTGAAGAAACTTAAACCTTTCTTAACCAAACGGAGCTCAAGAGAGACCAAGTTTTATACTCAAATGGATTCCATAAAGCATTTTAAGCCATAAAATATGTTGAAGGGAAAAAGAATGATCAATGAAGAAGACGTTGAAGATGCCAGAACTTTCTACACAGTTTATTCATTCTCATTTTTAAAGAAAAATAAAATTAAGATACCTTGAAAATTTTAGTCAGCCCCAAAGGGAATTTTACAGGCGGCCTGCGGAAGCTTCCCTTGATTCCAAGGAGCCAGTTCCACACTCCTCCAGCCCAAGAGCAGATCCCAAGTGATCCGTTTGGAAGGAGGGATCCCGGAGTCCGGGCTCTGGAAACCACCGCAGCCACAGCACTGTGCTGGCTGCAAACGTCCTCCCTCGCCAGGAATGAAGCTAATTCCCTCTGGAATCATGATGGACCGGGGGGTTTGAGCTGCTAGAGAGGGGTGTCCATCTGCACTGGCACTGCTACGTGGCAAAACAAAAACTGCTCAGCCCAAGGCCACACTGCTGGCCCCAGGTGCCCCCAGCCCTGCCCCTGCTGTGGTCCCACGGGAGCTCCATCCTGCTCTGGAAAACTCACGGCTTCCTCCTCGCACAAAGAGCTGTGCCAGGACATTCCCAACCTGCTCCTCCAGCTGAGGGAGCCAGGAATGGAGGAACTGATCTTGAAAAATAATAAAACCCCCCCAGACCACAGAACTTCCCCCTGTGCCGGGGAGTTTATGGCTTAAAATGCTACTGCGGGTTTGGGTGATGGATGAACAAAGCTGCAGTTTGCCAGAAAGCCAGGACAGACATGCACCTCTACTAGCAGATTGAGCACTTCTGACCAAGTAAGACACCAACTTCTTAAAAATGTCTCATGCACTGACTGGAATTTTGGTGGGTTTTTGTAAGTGTGAGCTTTTACACATTATTTCTTTTTAGAACTCGTACGGGAACCAGAATGGGAGGATCCGGAGGAAGATCTGCGGCGTCTGCAAGATACAAATGGAGAAAGCATGCACAGAAATGAGCTCAGATTCATCCTGGCACCCGCTTTGAGCAGCATCCTACCATAGCTGGAAGCCAAGTATATCTCATGGGGGCCTTACAAGAATATACAAGGAACTTTAAGCCACTAATTTAACAGTGAAAGTCTAAGTTTAATACTGAGAGTAGAATACAATTTCTATTTCAATGCAGTATTTACTTAAGAAAATAATTCAATAATGAACACATTAACACTGTCACACACTGAAAGAAGGGTGAGCCAGGTCTTTATACAGAACATGCTCCTACCAGGAGGAATTTCATTGGAGGGGGGAAAATTATTTTTAAAAAAGCAATTACAGAGGGGTTAACAAAAGTAAGAGTAGGACAAGTGAGGAAACTACTTTCACTATGAGAATAACTGCTCAGATTCAATTGCTTCCCAGTGAATCTCAGTCCTTGGATAACTACAATGAACCATCACACATCTCAATACAGCCATTCTTATTCTACATAAACCCAAACCTTTCGGGTGACCGTGATCTCGAGCGCCTTTTTTTGCGATCACCAGAGGAAGAGGATCTAGAGCGGCTTCGCTTCTTGCCTCTCTCGGGGGAAGACGAGGAGCGAGAGCTGGAGCAAGATCTTTTCCTTGGGGTGGAAGACCCCCTGTAGGACCTGGAGCTGGATCTTTATTGATTGAGAAATAAACCACATTTAATTCTGGGATCATGGAGAGGGCACAAAGACAGAACAAGCAGAGACAGTTTTCATGAACATTCACTACTCTGTTTTCTCCAGGAAAATAAACACGAGGGGCTTCCATACTTACTCTGCCAAGAACACTGCTACTGCCAGGGCAGCTTGCCTAAGAAATTCTGCTAAGTAGTGTTTCCTGATAAACAGACCACCAGTGGTTTGGGAAGCTCTCCCCAGCATTCACCAAAATGAGCCATTTTGGCAAAAAAGCACTGTGAGACTGCTGGGAAGTGGCCTCTGTAAGGACCTTCCTCAGCAGTTACATTCACACATCAGAATAACCTGGAAACCACAGATCTAAAGCTGATTTACCATGGTTCACTTTATCCTAATGGGCATTTCACACTGTATGTTCATCTGACCAAAGGGTAACAAATCCAGCTGTTTTATTTACAGATCTCAAGCTAAATTTGTGAAGAGACCAAAACCTACTTCAACCAAAATACTGCAAAAAGCCTCTCAGAATAGAGTCAGAATATTTAAAAACATCTCTTGGAACACAGTGCCCCTCTGGTGGGACACAGAGACACCTTTCCTCTTCCCAAAAGCATGGATTCCATCCTGTGCTGACCCTCACAGGACAGTCCATAGCACATCCCTACCCCAGCGGAGGTGCGACCATTTGTGATCCTTCTGCCCAACCCAAGCTTCCTTACTTAGAATTGTGGGGTTCTCTGCATGCATGGAGAAGGGACAGCCCTTCGTTCCATCACAGAAGGAATGTTCTGCCAGTGGAATGCCTGTGCAAGGACACCCCAAATGTGCTTTTGTTCCTGTGCCCTGCCCAGCTCAGTGATGCTCTACACAAATCACTCTGACTGCTCTCGGCCTCTCCACCATTTCCTACCAACATTTTCCTACGATCCCCCAGGTCCCCCAAGGAACGGCTGCCCTGTCTCGTGGAAGATGCAGAATTCTCACTGAACACAAAACCAGAAGGACAGTGGCATTTCTAGTGTTCCTCCAGCTCAAGCAGCCCCAGTGGAAACAGGAAAAGCACCCAAATGCCTGCAGCAGGGAACCATGCACTCAAATCCTTCTTCCTCCACTGCAGCTCGGTGGCGTCCGCTCGTCCGGCTTAGGCCAGACTTAACCTCTTGCACCAAAACCTCTGCTCCTCAGTGAACACAGCTGTGGTGGCAACACCTGGTGCAGGGACCCAGCAAGTCTGACTTCCAAGATAAAAAGCAGTTAATGTTTGTCTGAGCAGCACAGCCTCACGCTGGGACAGGAGCAGTTGGAGCCTGTGCCCTGTGTCTGTGCAGGGACAGGCTGGTACCTCATTCACCTGGATTTGGACCCGCGGGACCGGGACTGCTCCCTGGAGCTGGAGCGGGATCTCGATCTGGAACTGGAAGAACTCCTGGAATGGGACCTGCAACAACACGGGAGATCTTTGTCCAGTGTCTGACTTGCATTTAGCAGAGTTACTGCTCCTGAGAGCAGCACACACGAGGCAGCAACACAGTCTGAGTCCTAAAATGCCAATCCCCTCCTGCCCCCAGCATCACCACAGCACACTTTAACCCAGGCCTTAATGCAAGATCTTGCATTAAAAACATTACAAAGTCAGCTTTAGAGTATGGTTCCTAAAACAAAGCACAACCATTAAACAGGATTGCAGTCACCTGGCAAAAAGAAATAACTTCCTCTCTGTTAATTATTTCATGAAATCAATGCTTTAATTTGTGCCTAACTGGAAACCCATCAGTTTCCTTGAAAGACAAAGCAGATGAGAGCATTAGGATTGGTCAGCTCAGTTTCCCCCCAGCCAGTTCTCACAAGCACTTTGTAATCAGCTTCAAATTTTCATAAAGATCTTCCCCTGCATTATAAATTAAGTGGTTAATTTGGGGCTAAAATACAGCCATATCCAACACAACTTGTAACTGGCCACAATTATTTCCCACTTTTTCACTGATGAATTCTCTAAAGCACAAACCACAAAAGAAATTTAACAATGGCAGCAGGCTCCAGCAATCACTGGAAACAAAAGCATTGAAAACAAATTCTAACAATATTTTCAGGTAAAATATATTCTACATGCTGTCAGCCTTTGAGTTATACTGTTACCATGACTTTTCCATTTTACTGGGCAGGACACAGTAGTGTGAACTTTTCCTAGCTAGGAAATACATTTAAACCTTTTTAAAACTCACAAAAAAGCATCCACAAATGGCAAGTGATACTGCCAATTAACTGTAGCTAGAGCAAAAAATTCAAGAGGAACTTGAAATCTCAGTTAGGACAAGTTACTTTCTACTTCACTGTTAATATTTGTGAATTAATGACCAGAGTTATGGGCAGGTGAGGTTTTGAGTGTCCTTGGAGCCTCCCAGCCAAGCACTGCACTCAAACTGCTCTGAGCATTGGGAAGCAGGGGAGGCTGAGGAACAGAAGAGGCAGCAGGAGCAAGAGCCAACAGTTATGGGTAGAAGCCAAGCCAGAGTCTGGGGCTGGCCCCTGGCTACCATGAGGGGCTGCAGAATTTGGGCAGTGACAGCACTGAGAGCACAGAGTGCAATGATGAAGCTGGGAAGATTAGAAGAAACTTGAACTTTATAGATGTGAATTTAATAAATGACCCTGGGAGCTTGTTCTGAATAATCAGAATCCTCCTTGCACGAGCTGTAAAGCAGCTCAAAAGCTCCAATATTGACATCACCCAATTTCACAGCACTGACTGAACTGTTCATTTATTACTGAATTTAAATAGCAATGAGAGAGCTTAAGCCTGCCCAGCAGACCTTTGTGAGGTCCCCATAAACCTTCAGTGTTATTAGAGAATTCCAGAGTGGTCTGGGTTGGGAGGGACCTTAAAGCTCATCTCATTTCCCCATTCCATGGGCAGGGATGCTTTTCACCAGACCAAGCTGCTCCAAGCCCTGTCCAGCCTGGCCTTGGACAGTTCCAGGGATGGGAAGGTTCTGACAACATTGCCACTGCACTTAAAAACTTTGTCACTTGCCATTAACTCAAGTTCAAGTTTCCTGTCTTTACTCCCAGGATATTCCCATGGTGTCCTTTCCCTGAATCTGCCTGGGCTGCATCGTCACTGCCTCTTCTGCCACCTCCTCCCACTCCAGCAGTGCCCCCCTCTGTTCAACAACAGAACCACACATGGCCAACGAGCCTGAAAACCTGAAAATAAATGACATTATTTCATTTCTTTGAAGGATTTCACCAAACATCAACTTAAACCACTGAAACAAGCCCCAAGCCTCCCTGCTGCAGCTCAGGCAGAGCATCACCACCTGTGTAAATGGAGAGTTATTCACATCATCACACAACTGTAAGGCAATCAAACAAAGTAAATAAGGAAGTCAGATACTGACATTTTGCCTGGCGTTACCCTGGACCTGTACCCGTTTACCTGGACCTAGACCTTGAGCTCGAGTGAGAGGATGAGCGCGAGGACGAGCGCGAGTGGGAGGAGCGGGACTTGGAGCGGCTGCGCCTCGGCGGCTTCTTCTTCTTGTTGGTGTCCTCCTCCTCACTGGCGTCCAGGTTGTACTTGGACAGGTCAGCATCATCTTCATCCTCGTCCTGGCACAGGCACAACACAGCTAACTCAGGCACTGCTTTTAGCTTCCCTTCAGTTCTTACTTACTCCAGCCTCTACCTCGTGCTCTTTTCCCAGCCTTTGAAAACTGAAGGGAATTTAATGAGACCCCACAATTTTAAGCGGTAAAGAGTGACTGAAAATTGGTTTTGAACCAAAGTAATAAAACCCCAGCAACACCCTCCACCCTGCTATTTAATGAAGTTAATGAGAACACAGACACATTTTTACCGCTTACTTTAAATGAATTTTCAGCCTCAGAATCTCTAAGCAAAGCCCAACTCTGCAGAGACAGTTCTCATGTGCAAAGTTTGGTGACTGCTGTGTAAAACACGACCATTTGCACGTCTCTGCAGGGCTGCTGCCCAAAGATGTGGAAAATCCAATAAGTGATACTCATACAGCTCAGAAAAGATGAAAAAAGCCCTCAGAATATTTTATTTAATTTTATAAAAAATAAATCTGCTGTGGTTTTAAAAGCCTAGGAAGAAAACTCAGGAGGACTCCTTATACATGGTAACCACACATCCAGGTTCCAAATAAAGACCTTGGAGTTCTGCCTTCTGATCTCGGATAGGCTTGTCATTTATGATTGAAGAAACTGCCCATTTTTGAGTGCAGGTATTGAGAATAAAGCAGAGCTTGTGCACATCTCTTCCAGCAGTTTTGGGCTGTTACTGCCAGAGCTCTGCTCTGAAGGCAGCTGGAAACACTGACCAGCCCTTCCCCTGCTCCTGGGCAGCACTGAACTCATGATTAAAAACTGCTTCAAGACAACAAACCATCCTACCTCATCCAATTTATACTTGGAGAGATCTTCATCCTCATCCTCCTCATCCTCCCCCTCAGATTCCTTATCTTCCACTTCCTTCAGGATGGAGGCAGGACCCACTGGCTTCCCCCGGTACTTTTTCTTTTTGCGCCCAAACTGAGGAATTTTGTGCCAGGATTAGAACAGGATTTAATCAAAAACAATCACCAACTGTATTTATGTTAACACTTCTATAAGAAAATAAATTATCATCAATTTAAAATAAAATCTTGCCCCAAGGGAAAGGGGAGGACCATGTAACATCAATTAGCAACAAGGAACTTTCAAAGAGATGCTCGTCTTGGGGACAATGAGCCTCCATAGAGATGAATGGAAATCTGAGCATTTTGTGTTTCAATTTTATGGGATATCCTTAAACAACAGAACAAGAGTCTCCCCAGAGCAATCCCTGCCCCTGCCTTACCTCATCATACTCCCCATCAGACTCCTCCCGCTCTATGTATTCCACGTTCTCCCGTTCATTGAATCCTCCTCCATAGCCTTGAAAAAGGGGCAAAACAACACAATGCCTTCAGCTGCACCAGATTCAGCTGCCTGCAGCACAGAAACCTCCACAGGGGCTCTGGAAACCCTCAAGGAATTGTAAATCTGCCATAAGGACGTAACAGGATCTCAGGAGGAACATGAATTGTTCCCACACACGTTTATTAAATGCAGTTTCTCAGAAATCCAATTAAAATAACGGACTAGGACCACTAACAGTATTTATCAACTTAATTAAGTACTAAGCACTTCAATAAGTTATTTAAATAACAAATATGTGGATATATTAGTTGCAATTATAATAATTATATGAAATATGATGATATTATTTCATATCCTTTACTATTTTTACAATAGTCCATACTAAATATTGTTTTTCCTTTTGAATAATAAGCTCTGCGCTCTTCTCTAGGCTCCTTTATTTCTGTGCCTTTGTGTTCCACCCTGTGCTCTAAATTCCCTGCCCTGCTCCAGTCCTGCAGTGAATTCCCTGCCTGATCCCAGGTGCAGAGGGGAGAGAGCTGTAAGGAGATCCTGCCCCAGTTCCCTCTGGGCTCATGTTCCCTCAGGAGAGCTGAAACTGAGCCCCAGCCCTCCTGAGCAGATAACAGCCTTATCTGCCCATGGCCAGCCCACAGGAGGCCTCTGCAGATTAATTAAACATTGCTTCCCAAGTCCTGACATCAAAATCCAACACAGGGGCAGCCTAGGCTGAATGTTCCCTCATTTCCCAATCGGAGCCACCACTTCCCTCAGCACCGAAACTCGCTGAGGCCAAGAACTGCACCCTGCACAAACCGTGCCAGTTCTGCTGGGAAACAGGGAATGCCCACTGATTCCCAGAGCCCTTTGTGGCAGCAGTGCCAGCACCCGAGGCACCCCCAGCTCACCTGTCCTCTCCTCCAGCTTGGCGTACTTGGGGGTGTTGCACATGTTACACTCCGAGCGCCGCGCCCAGTTCACATTGCCACAGCTGCAGGGACAGAGATGGGAACATCATCCTTCAGAGTGGGGATAAACCTGATCCTTCAGAGTGGGGATAAACCTGACCCTTCAGAGTGGGGATAAAACCTGATCCTTTAGAGTGGGGATAAACCTGACCCTTCAGAGTGGGGATAAACCTGACCCTTCAGAGTGGGGATAAACCTGACCCTTCAGAGTGGGGATAAACCTGACCCTTCAGAGTGGGGATAAACCTGACCCTTCAGAGTGGGGATAAACCTGACCCTTCAGAGTGGGGATAAACCTGACCCTTCAGAGTGGGGATAAACCTGACCCTTCAGAGTGGGGATAAACCTGACCCTTCAGAGTGGGGATAAACCTGACCCTTCAGAGTGGGGATAAACCTGACCCTTCAGAGTGGGGATAAACCTGACCCTTCAGAGTGGGGATAAACCTGACCCTTCAGAGTGGGGATAAACCTGACCCTTCAGAGTGGGGATAAACCTGACCCTTCAGAGTGGGGATAAACCTGACCCTTCAGAGTGGGGATAAACCTGACCCTTCAGAGTGGGGATAAACCTGACCCTTCAGAGTGGGGATAAACCTGACCCTTCAGAGTGGGGATAAACCTGACCCTTCAGAGTGGGGATAAACCTGACCCTTCAGAGTGGGGATAAACCTGACCCTTCAGAGTGGGGATAAACCTGACCCTTCAGAGTGGGGATAAACCTGACCCTTCAGAGTGGGGATAAACCTGACCCTTCAGAGTGGGGATAAACCTGACCCTTCAGAGTGGGGATAAAACCTGATCCTTCAGAGTGGGGATAAACCTGACCCTTCAGAGTGGGGATAAAACCTGACCCTTCAGAGTGGGGATAAACCTGACCCTTCAGAGTGGGGATAAAACCTGATCCTTCAGAGTGGGGATAAACCTGACCCTTCCGAGTGGGGATAAAACCTGACCCTTCAGAGTGGGGATAAACCTGATCCTTCAGAGTGGGGAAAAACCTGATCCTTCAGAGTGGGGAAAAACCTGATCCTTCAGTGTGGGGATAAACCTGACCCTTCAGAGTGGGGATAAAACCCGACCCTTCAGAATGGGGATAAAACATCCTTCAGATGGGAATAAAACATTCTTCAGAGTGGGGATAAAACCTGTTCCTTCAGAGTGGGGATAAAACCCTATCCTTAAGATGGGAATAAAACCTGATCCTTCAGAGTGGGGATAAAACCTGATCCTTCACACTGGGGATAAAACCCTATCCTTCAGATGGGAATAAAACCTTACTCTTCAGACTGGGAATAAAAGGTTACCCTTTAATCTGGGAATAAAATAAAACCTTGCCCTTCAGACTGGGAATAAAAGGCTACCCTTGGATTAGGAATGTTACCCTTTAGACTGAGGAACAAAGGTTTCCAAGCCCTGTCCAGCCTGAACATGCCTCAGATTGGGAATAAAACAGTATCCTTCAGTCTGGGAATAAAAGGTTACCCTTCAGACTGGGGATACAAGGGTGGGGACACAGCACTGGGAAGGTGACAGCACTGGACAAATGTGGGGAAGATGTCAAACCAATGGGCAGGAGCAGGGACAGGAGCACAGCTGCACAGAAGGGCCCTGGCCCAGCTCCCTCAGCCCCTCCTGGGCTCCAGCCCTGTCCCAGCTCTGTGCCCTGCCCTGACTGTGCCAGGCCAGGTGCCTGCTGGAACTGGCACCTCCAAGAATCCCAGAGCCACAGCTGGTTTGGGTGTGAGGGTCCTCAGAGCCCGTCCACAGCCACCCCTGCCATGGCAGGGACACCTCCCACTGTCCCAGGCTGCTCCAGCCTGGCCTGGGGCACTGCCAGGGATCCAGGGGCAGCCACAGCAAATCTGGCAATTCCATTCCAGGGCCTGCCCACCCTGCCAGGGAAGGCAGCTCCCCCCAATGCCATGGGGGTGGCACTGCCATCCCCACATTCCCTCCAAACCTGGGCAGTGTCTCAGCTTATCAAGCCTGTCCCTTTTCCTGGGCAGTGCTGCGGTTCCTGCTGCTCTGCTCCTTTACGTGCAGCACAGTGCTGAGCCCAGAGCAGCCCCGGGGCTGGGGCTGTGGCCCCGCTGTCCCGGCAGCCCAGGGCACTCCCAGGGAGAGGCAGCAGCCGCCTTCGCAGCCTACGTTTTGCACTGCCAGTCGTTGGCGCTGAACAGCCCCCGGCTCTTCTCGGCCAGCGTCTTCCCGATCTCCGTGCCCCCCGCCTTCATCATCTTGGCCTCCGTCGTCTTCTCTGCGGGGACAGACACAAGAGCGCCTGAAGCAGCAGCCTCGGAACTCGCCGGGGACATTTCAGGGTCTTTTACACAAAAACAGGTGAGCTTAAACAGCTTGGGGCTCGACAGGAAATTTTCCTGCTGTCTCCCGGGGCAGCAGGGGACAGGGGACAGCGAGTGTGCGCTGGGGGCTCACTCACCTCTGCCGCATCTGTTACAGCTCGTCCTCCTGGCGAAGTTCACGTTCCCGCACCTGGGCACGGAGCAGAGCACGAGGGCCGGGATTAACGGGGGCGGAACCGCCCGGCGCGGGCTCCAGCGCCGCAATTCGCCCCGAGCGTCCCG
>WBNO01032128.1:0-27167 GCA_013400575.1 Peucedramus taeniatus | reverse complement strand
GGGGGCGGGAGCGGGGCGAGAGCGCCCCCTGGCGGAGGGGAGGGGAGGCGTGAGGGGGAGCCGATGGCGGGAAAAGGGAAAGGGAAAAGGAAAAGGGAAAAAAGGGGAAAGGGAAAAGGAAAAGGGAATGAGAATGGGAACGGGAAAAGGAAAAAGGGAAAGGGAAAGAGAAAAGGAAAAGAGAATGGGAAAGGGAATGGGAAAGGAGAAGGGGAAAAGGGAAAGAGAACGGAGCAGGACAGGGCCCTGTGAGGGTGGGCAGCCCTGGCACAGGGTGCCCAGAGCAGCTGTGGCTGCCCCTGGATCCCTGGCAGTGCCCAAGGCCAGCCTGGAGCAGCCCGGGACAGTGGGAGGTGTCCCTGCCATGGCAGGGCTGGCTCTGGATTTAAGGGATTCAGTCTCCTCTGGCACCCAGCGCATTCCCTGGTTCTGTCTGTGCCCGTCCCTCACGGGAAGCTCTCCGGTGTTCCCTCCCCAGGACAGCAGCCCCGCAGTGCCCCGAGCAGCCACCCCGCAAACCCTCCTTGCCACAGACACGCCGGGCTGGGCTGGTTTTCCTTGGCCGTGGTCCCAATGAGATCCCAACGGGACAGAGAGCACTCAGGTATCACAGAATCACAGTCAGGGAATCTTCTGAGCTGAAAGTGCCCACAGGGATCATTGATCCAGCTCCTGGCCCTGCACAGACACCCCAACAATCCCATCCCGTGCATCCCTGGCAGCGCTGCCCAAACCCTCCTGAAGCTCTGCAGCCTCGGGGCCGTGCCCATTCCCTGGGGATCCGGGCACTGCCAGCACCCTCTGGGGAAGAGCCTTTCCCAATATCTGAAGGACACTTTGGAATAACGATCAGCGTTGGAGTGTTCGAGTCAATCTGTTATTTAAATAAATATTTTTAATTTGGCTTACTGACCATGCCATGGCTTGTGGGTGGGTTTATGCCAGCTCTGGGACATTGTCCTCTGTTCCCTGGGTGTCCCCAGGGTGCCAGGGCTGTGCCTCTGCTCTCCTGGCAGCTCCTTTCTGAAACCACCTCTGATTCCCCCTTCCTGCTTTTTCTGGACTGGGTCTGATCTGGCAGATCTGCAGTGCTCAGGTGGCCCAGCATTCCCGAACCACGTCCGTGCTGGGTTTGTTTTCAGCAAACATTACCTTCCTGACAGTTTTTATTCTCTGTCCCCTTCTTGTAGCCACATCCTGTGGAAAAACCATCTGGGATCTGCTGCTGGAGCTGGTTTATATCAGTCCCCTCTCAGGTGATGAGGAGATGACGGTGCTATTGCTGTTTATTTATAACAGTGTAAAGCAGCGCTGGGCCGCCCGCTCTGCGCAGGGGCTGCGCAAATTCCCGCTTAGGGAATGTCCCAAATAATCAGGAAGGACAAAGCTGTGTCTCCCTGCTGCCCGGGAAGGGCTGCGCTGGAGTGTGGAGCGAGGCAGTGAGAGGCTGCTGGCAGGGCTCCCTGCTGCCGTGTCCTGCTGCAGGCGGTACAGCAGGTGGCACTTGAGGAACGCGTGTTCTCCACGGGAAGAAACCCCACCCGCTTTTCCATGGGGTGTTTTAAATATCAGCGCACCGAGCAGGAACAGCACCAGGGGCACCGTGTGGGGCTGGCCCTGGGGCCGAGCATGGACTGACCTCGGGCTGCTCCTGGCACAGCACACGGAGCTGCTGGCTGCAGCAGGAGCAGCAAAACGATTCGTTTTATTCTGCATAACTATTACTTTTATTCTGCGAAACTATTAATTTTGCTCATGCAATGCAGCTGAAAATCCCAAGTAAATAACAAAAAGAGTCTACAGAAAAGGAGCTGCCTTACAGTTGGCTAAAAACCATCTCAGTTTAAGCCAACTAGATAAACTATGTTTTCTACCATACCAGTGCAAGCCATTGATCCATTTTAATCATCTCTTCTTACTTAAAGCTCTTTCCCATAAAAGAAAGTAACGAAACTTTACCTCTGGCCAGTGGGATATTCCCAGTATCCCCTGCCTGTTCTGACCAACAGGCACCACGCAGCTGCTCCCGAGGGCTCCAGGGAGGAACAACCTGATCCATTCCTGGGTGCCCTTAGGGGAAAGCCCCTCATAAAATTGGGAATATCCATCAGAAAGTGTCGTGTCAGGGAGAGCAAACCAGCCCGGGGAGTAAATTAATGAGTGAAGGAAGGGATTCTTCGGCTGGGATGTCCTTCTCTGTACCAAAAAATGTTGGCTGAGCAGGAATGATGGAAGGAAATCTGTGTGCTAAACTCTGCTCATCTAATATTTAGGGAATTTAATGGAATCCCAGAGCAGTTTGGGTTGGGAAGGACATTAAATCCCACCCAGTGCCAGCCCTGCCATGGCAGGGACACCTCCCAGTGTCCCAGGCTGCTCCAGCCCCAGTGTCCAGCCTGGCCTGGGACACTGCCAGGGATCCAGGGGCAGCCACAGCTGTGATTAAAAGCTGAAAAACCAGCTGGGAACTGAAAAATAGCCCCAAACTTTTAATTTCTGACTAAAGCAAAGGCCAGCTAGACAAGGGGAGACCCGGAGTTCCCAAAACACAATCCAGTGCCCACTCCTGTGACTGTCCAGGATATTCCCTTTACTGAGTGAGCAGCTTTGCTCTTGGATTTCTGTCGTGCTGCTCCTCTTTTCCCGTGTTCCTCCCACAAAGCTCCATTTAAATACCTTCCCCCGTATCCCAATAGCTTGTGAACACTTTTATTGGATTGCTGTTTCTATCACAGCACATTTGGCCTTCAGACGAGGCTGAGGAATTGATAATAACCCGGTAAATGAGAAATACATCAGCCATCATTTTACCGTAATGAAAGCGAGCAGTTGAGAATGAATCAATGTGCAGAAAACTGTTTAATTGGCCCAGCTCTAGACAGCCAATTCCTACCAACGAGCCCTGAAAATCAGTTTCCTGAAGAAAAACTAAATGGTACAAAGGCCAGGAAGATCAAAGACAGGTAATTAAAGGAAGGTTGAGCCTGCAGCCCTTCCCAGCCCTTTCCGGGGTGCTGCCTTCTTGCCACGCTCTTCACTCAGCAGCTCAGGGCTCCCAGGTTTTTAAGCATCACTTTAAAGCACTTAATACACTGTTGATGCCTTCTAAGACACAATAATAATAATAATTTCAGCTCTGGGAGTTAAAGGAGCGCAGTGCTTCCAGCAGGGCGAGCTGGCTGCTGTGGGCCTGCTTTGAGCTGCTGGAATTGCACCGAGCAGGGGGGCTCAGCTGCTCCTGGGATAACCAGGAACGTGGGATGGGGCTGTGCTGGGCTCTGCAGACCCCTGAGACACGCCCAGGTGTGGGGTGTGTGTGGGATCCAAGCGGGCTGTAGGATGCCCATGGACAGCTGGTCAGCCCTGGTTTGTTCTGGTGCCACGTTTGGTTGTGGAGCTTTTCAAGTGGTGAGGTTTGGATTTAGAGCAAAGATTGGGAAGGAATTGTTCCCTGGGAGGTTGGGGAGGGGCTGGAATAGAATTGCTAGAGCAGCTGTGGCTGCCCCTGGATCCCTGGCAGTGTCCCAGGCCAGGCTGGAGCAGCCTGGGACAGTGGGAGGTGGCCCTGCCGTGGAACTGGGTGGGCTCTCAGGTCCCTCACACCCATCCACCCTGGATTCCATGATGATTCCAAGCTGCTGTGCTTTTGGAATGCTTTCCTTCAACGTGTGACCCGTGCAGAAGTCAGACCCTGCGTGGCATTCGGTGATTTAATAACTAAGGAACAATTGAAGCCTGCTGAGCTCACATTAAATCAAACAGAAATATTTGAAATAATATTTGAATGCGATTCAGTCAGGGTAGAGCTGGCAAATGTCACAAACGTCACACGTGTGTCACGCAGCCCAGGACCCAGGTGATTCCCAGGTGGATGTGGAGCCCACCTGGCCATTCCCCTCCTGCTGCTGAAGGAGGGAAGGGACAATTCAGCTACCTTGGCTATGAAAGTTTTCATTTCCCACCAAGCTGCTGTTTCCTGCTCCTAAATGTGTTCGTTCCTGCTCTGCCAGTATTCCCTATTTTTGTGTGTCATTAGGGGGGCAGTAATGGGGAACACTTTCAGCAGTGAGACCCCCTCAGCTGGCAGAGGAGCCTCCCCACTCACCCTGTGCTCTGCTCAGAGCTCTGCTCTCCCCAGCCCTGATCCCAGGATAACAGGGGATGTCAGCAGGAGGGGATCACATCTCATCAAATCCTTCCTCCCAAGCAGCAGCAGCACCGTCTCCCCCGCCCTGTCACTGACAGAGCCTTTCCTGCAGCCTCAGTTGGAGGGAGATGTGGGATTTTCTCCAGCAAATCCCCCCTGGCAGGGGCTGCTGCAGGGCTGGGGCTGGGCCCTGGGATCAGCCAGCCTCAGGATGCTCCTCACTCCTGGGACAGGGACACCCAAACCTGGCCTTGCCCTCCAGTCTCTTGCTGTTGGCAGCTGAGCTTTGGTGTCTCTTGGAGCCACAGGAGGTTGGGTTTAGGTTTTTAAACTCAGTCTTCAAAGCAGGTGTGAAATGCAGCCAGGTTTTCCTGGTTTCAGGAGAGGAGAACTGTGAGGCCCCTCCCAAGCCACACCAGCCTGTGCTTCCAAGCTTATCCCAAAACTGCTGTGTGGTTCTCCCTGTTTCCCTTTCACTTCTGTTCCCCTCCTCGGGATGCCCTTCAGGAAAGGACTGCAGGATTCCCCTCTGGAATCAGAGCAGTCTGTCAGACAGGAGAAACACCACAAAACCTTGTCATTTGTTCCTTTTCCAGCATGCTGCAGATCATTCCCTGAGGACAGCAAAGCCTCCTCCTCTGCTATTCCAGCGTCCCTGGAGAACACAAAAGGCTTTTCCAGCTTTCCAGCCCGGCAGTGCAGGTGGGCAGGGAGCAGCTCCAGCCCCTGTAGGATGTTGGGAATGATGCTGAAGGGCTCTGTGCTCCTGTGGCACTGCAGGAGGGGCACTCCCAGCAGGAAAAGCAGGAATTTTGTTCTCTAAACCTGCTCCTTGGAGGGAGGGGATGTGCTCCAGAAGAACACACCTAGAAAAGCCAATATTTATAAATTTCAAAGGTGTGTTTGGACCCCAGAGGTGAGATGCAGGATAAATAAATGCCCCCTTTAACAGCGTTAATTACTGAGCTTCACAGAACCTGATTTTGATCACAAATTTCTTGGAGCAAAAGCATTTAATGGGCAAGTGTAGGAGTAAAGGTGAGGCAGGTAAAAAGCAGATCAAATATATATATTTGAAAAAAGCCAGTTGGAAAAGGTTCATCATTTAGGGAGTGCTTGTCAAGGAACACAAGCCTTGGTTAAGCTCTGCTTTGTGTCACGCCTGCCCTGCTCTCCTCACACGGCCACTAACCACGAGTTCCTGGAATTCCAGCCTCCAGGAATGTCCATCCCTGGCACCTGGGCACCTCCTGCTGCCGGTGTGCCCCTCCCTGGAGGCTGCAGCTCCTCCTGGGGAGGTTTCTGTGCTTTCAGACCTTCCCCACCTTTGGCTTTCCCCCTCCTGCTCGTGGCAGGACCAGCCGTGCTCCCTGCAAGGCTTTCCAGATCCAGTCACTCCTGCAAATTTCAAGTTTACTCCTTGAAATTTGGTGTGGAGTCGACCAAAGTGTAACTTGGGCTCAGAAATTATTAACCCCTTCACAGCAATTGATTAGAACCACAATTTTCTACTTTGTAAAAATTGTTCTTGTAAATGAAATGTATTTGCCAGAGCATCTCTTCCTCTGGCAATCTGCCTCCACAAACAAGTGCTGCAGTCTGTTCACACGGATCCCAGTCCATGGGAATGTGCCAGTTTAACATTTAAAGGGTAAGGAACAATTCCAGAAGAAGCTGCACCGACAAGTTTTTGCACTAATTTTAACTAAAATATTATTACTCTGAGCCCTGTTCTCGTTGAAGGCGTTGAACTGCACCAAACTCCGAGGGCAGAATTTGGCTCCTCTGGTGCTGCAGTGACTCCTCACACCTGGAGTTCACTGCTGCTCTCTGCTTTTTGATCTCACTGACAGGAAATGTTTGGCCTCCTCTCCAAATTGTGTTTTAACAAAATAAAACAACAACCAACCAAAGAGGAGGAGTTTGGCTGGAGGAACTGAACAGCCCCGAGGAGGGAACAGCCCAGAGGGTCCTCCCTGGTTTGCTGGGTCACTCCTAGGGGTGCATCCCTGTGACCTGATCCTGGATGTCCAAGGAGATCCCCAAGTGTTCCTCGGCTCCCAGAGAATTTGGGAACCCCACACAAGGCTGTTTGCCACCAGCAAAAGAGCCAGAGCCCGCTCTGGGGAGCCTCCAGCTCAGGAGGGTTTGGGGGGCTGGCAGCTCAGCACCTCCTCAGCGCAGAACTTCTCCCCAAACCCTCCTGAGATGTATCAACCACACCTTGCCCTGAGGCTGGATCAGATCCCCAGCCCAAACCTGTGGCAAGGGGACGATGCAGACACCGGGTGAGGCAGAGATGGGTGCGGGAGGGATCCCGGGAGGTGCCAGGTAAGGCAGAGGGATCCTGGGAAGTGCCCAGGTGAGGCAGGGAGGATCCTGGCAGGTCCTGGGTGAGACAGCTCTGTCCCCAGTGAGGGACACCACGGCTCTGTGTGACCCCACCCAGAGCCCAGCCAGGGCATCTCCCCCCGGAGCCCCTGCAGCCCGCAGGGTCCCTCCCCAGCCCGCCAGGGTGATTCTCCCTGCTCCTCCCGGCTCCGCTGTCGGTGGCAGCCGCAGCCATTCGGAGCACGCTCTGCACGTTGCCATGGTTATGGCAGAGCCGTTCCCACAGCCCCCCGAAGGACGAGACGAGCCCGGGGACACCGAGAGCCGTCCCAGGAGCACGGCGGGTCCGGGTGTCCCGCGGGCACCGCAGGGAAGAGCCCCGCCGGCGCTAAGGGATGGAAACCCACTGACAGCTGGGGGCTCTCCCACCCAAGTGACCTCCCCGGAGGGATCCACGGCCGGGGCTCCTCTCCACAGGCACTTGCACTGCTCCCCATCGCAGCCGGAGGTGTCCACGGAGCAGGGAATCATGGAATGGGGTGGGCTGGAAGGGACCTTAAATCTTCTGGTTCCATGGCAGGGACACGGGCACGGACACCTGCCACAGCGCAGGGTGCTGCCAGCCCCACCCAGACTGGCCTCTCCTCTCCTCTCCTCTCCTCTCCTCTCCTCTCCGCCCCACAGTCCGTGCCCAGAGCTCTCCTTTCCAGCCGAGCTGGGAGCAGTCCCTGTGCCAGGCTCTGCAGTGGCTCCCTGGGCTGTCCCCATGCCTGCCACCCTCGCTGTCCCTCTCGAGTGCCCAGCTGGGTAATTGCTGGTGCCAGGTAATGCAGAGTGACAATTCCATCTTCCCGTGGCGGATCAGCCGGGGCTGTGCACGTCAGGTGTCACAGGGACATGACAAGCCTGTCATGGAAACAGCAGAGCCCCTGACAGCCTCTCCACTGAATCCCTCACCCAGCACTCCAGCATTAACTCTGCCCTGAAACAACTCCGTTCATTATTCAAAAACGGGGAAAAAAACCCAAAAAACAGTAAAATGCTGACAAAATATATAAATTTTTTTGAATCCTAAAAATCCACCTGATGTTGCTTCTCCCGTGCCTTCAGAACAACCTGTCTGGGCTCATTAAGCACTGCTTTATTTGTTGTCAGTGAAAAGCCAAGCTTGGGTCATTCTGCCAACGAGTGGGAGTCACTTGTTGCCCATGAATGATTCATAGCTCTGATTTTAATAAAATGCTTGTGTTAGAATTCTACATATGCTCAGAAGGAAGAAATAAAAATCCCTGTCTCTATTTGCATTAGAATTTGTAATAAATGACCACGTGACCTTTCTTGTGTCAGAGTGGCCTCCCAGCAGAGGCACCATTCATGGACAGGGCTTGCCCAGGGTCCCCAGATCCTCTGGGTCCCCAGATCCCTCTGTCTCCCTGGATCCCTCTGGGTCCCTGGATCCCTCTGGGTCCCTGGATCCCTCTGTCTCCCTGGATCCCTCTGGGTCCCTGGATCCCTCTGGGTNCCTCTGGGTCCCTGGATCCCTCTGCCTCCCTGGATCCCTCTGTCTCCCTGGATCCCTCTGGGTCCCCAGATCCTCTGGGGTGTTGCTCACATACAAACACTGTAGGGTCACAGTGAGCTCTGGTTTTATTCTCACTACAAAAAAATAAAAAATCAATAGAAGAGTTCCAAGTGAAGGCCAAGGAGGTGGAGTTCATAAAATCAGAATTCCAGACTGGTTTGGGTGTGAGGGACCTTAAATCCCACCCAGAGCCACCCCTGCCATGGCAGGGACACCTCCCACTGCCCCAGGCTGCTCCAGCCTGGCCTTGGGCACTGCCAGGGATCCAGGGCTGCCCACCCTGCCAGAAACAATTCCCAATTCCCAATCTCCCATCCATCCCTGCCCTCTGGCAGTGGGAGCCATTCCCTGTGTCCTGTCCCTGCAGCCCTTGGCAGTGCCAGCCAAGGGCAGGGTTGATGCCCAACCTCAGCCCCCTGAGCACCACAGGAAGGCTCTACCACACATTTACCTTTCCTTTGCCTCGCTGTTTTTAATACAAAGAATATTTTTACTGCTAAGATTTTTCTCATGTAAACTTTAATTGTCTCTCTTTGCCTGGGTGCTGCTATTGACAGCTTGGGGCTGTGCCAGGGGGGTTTAGGGTGGATTTTGGGAAAGGCTCTTCCTCAGAGGGTGCTGGCACTGCCCAGATCCCCAGGGAATGGTCCCAGGAGCATTGGGACAGCACTGCCAGGGATGCACGGGATGGGATTTGGGGTGTCTGTGCAGGGCCAGGGGCTGGGCTGGGTGATCCCTGTGGCTCCCTCCAGCTCAGGAGATTCCCTGATTCTTTTTCTCTTATGAATTTTGATTTTCTTTGTTCCTGTTCCTGTGGGTCCTTCCAGCTCAGGATATTCCCTGATTCTGTGATTCTCTAGTGAATTTTGATTTTCTTTGTTCCTGTTCCCTCTCCTGCTGTACCACGCTCTTCTCCACCCTCACTCCTGACCCAGAGGGCTCAAACTGACCCCACAGATTTCTGCATCCAATCTCAACAGCTCCTTCAGTTCTCTGTACAAAACCTGCAGGTTTGGCTTGCAGACCTCTGAGGAGGCAGAGTGACACATCTCCTGCTACTCCCTTTCAATTGTATTTTTTTAGCAGTGCATGCTGTCAGATATGTTTTTAAATTATTGTGCATTTATTCTGTCTGTGGGATCCAAACATTTCAGAGACCCAGCTGCTACTCCCCGAGGCCCTGTGGGTCCCTTGGTTTGTGTGGAAGGGGCTGGGATGTCAGTCACATCAGGCTCAGGAGGGCTCTCCAGGTTTAATTCCCCCCATGAGGGCTCGTCCCTCTCCCCTTCTTCCGTGGAGAAGGGGCTGGAGAGGGAAGGTCAGGATGCTGTGGCTGGAGTGTTTAAATCAGGGATCTCAACAACGTGTGGGGTCACCCAAACCATCAGAGGAGCACAATGGCTGAGAGGCTGGAGCTCATCCCGAGGAGCCGTGGCCTCTCCTGGTTGCACAGCAACAGCTCCAGAGCAGAATCCAGCTCCCAGCTGGCTCTGGAGATTGGATCCTTCCTGAGGGAGAACACAGAGCTTTCCCCTCTCCTCCAGCTCAAAGCCTCCCGAGGAGAGTGAAGTCCACTGGCACTGGTGAAAGTGGCCAAACCCTGAGTTTCCAAGGGCTCCTCCTGTGCTCCCACTCCCACTGCTCCTGGCCAGCTCCTTCTCAGCCTTGAGCAGCCTCAGCCACTCCCTGGAGCAGTTCAGAGCATGAGGGATGTGGTGTTTTGTGCTCCTGTTACTGGGCACAGTGGTACTCCAGAAAGGGCTGGACTCGATGATCTCAGAGATCTTTTCCAGCCTGAATGATTCCATGACTCTGCTTCTTTTTCTCTTTCCTTCCAGCTCCTGTGGGTTTTTAAACTCCTTCTTCAGGTCCTGAACTGTTTCAATTGATGAAGAAGGAGCAGAGTGGGGGGCTCAGGGCGTTGGTGGTGCCTTGCAGACCCCGCTGGCCCCACAGACCCCTCAGCCAGGGCCGGGTTTGCTGCTGCAGCCCCCAGGGACAGGGTGGTGCCTCTGCTGTCCCCCTGGGCAGGGAATTCCTTTTATTACAAACAGGAGGCTTCAGGCTGGGCACTGCAGGGTTTGCATGTGGATGTGACAGCCCGGTCAGAGGGTGACAAAACTAGAAAAGTTTTCCCAGAAAAGGCCTGGGAGACTTTAGGGAGCTGGAGATAAACAATGAAAGCTTATTATCATAAACAACCTGCAGGTGTTGTTTTTTCCTACTGTCTGTTTTCTTGTTGTTCTCAAAGACTGTTTATAAAAGGGAATCGTGTTAATTAGCCAGTCAGGTGCAATGTATTCACTAATGACCAACCCAGTCCACCTGGATTGAAGAGGGTATAAAAGAGTGGCCCAAAGTAAGGCTGTGTGCCTCATGCTGCTCAGCCTTCTGGTGACTCTGTGTCACCTCCTGCTCGGCAGGGACATTGGCACGGCTGTGCCCGGGTTCCAGCACCCGGGACAGCTCCGTGGCTCCTGGTGCCCCTGCGGAAACATCAGCGAGCTTTGGGAGCTGGGCTGGGAGCAAAGACCTGTCGGAATGTTTATCAGGGTCTGTGGAATGAGGGAATGGTTTGGGTGTGAGGGACCATAAATCCCATCTCACTGTCCTGTTCCATGGCAGGGACACCTCCCACTGTCCCAGGTGCTCCAGCCTGGCCTGGGACATTCCAGGGATCCAGGGGCAGCCCCAGCTGCTCTGGGAATTCTATCCCAGGGCTGCCCACCCTGCCAGGGAGGGATTCCCTGGCCGCAGTCCCTGAGCAGTGGGATCTGCTGGAGCTGGTGGGATGGGGTGAGCCCAGGCCTGGGACCCCTCCCCGTGCTGGGACAGCTCCCCCAGCCCTTCCTCCAGGCTGGACCATGAATATTCAGAGATGTAAAGCAGCAGGTGCAGCAAGGCTCTGCTGAGGATGTGTTCAATGGGAGAAGGACTCAAACAACTCTCTGTGAAAACTCCATCTGTAGCTTTTCATGGGATGTGGAGGGCTTTTTTTTTAATTAAAAGCACGATTTATTTTAAAAAGTACAGATACTCCCGTGAAGGATGGCTTTATACAATTAAATGCCAATGTGTATTAGGGCCATTGATAAAAATGTAAAGATTTGAGTAATTTTAGGTTTCATCTCGTGTTCAGAACAAAAACCTTGTCCTGTGCAGTTCTTCGTGTTCCATTTCCAATGGGAATGTTCTTGCTCACTATTACTCTTTCTTTTGCCCTGTTCTTCCTTTGTTCCCATTTCCTCTTTCTTTTCCCCAGCTCCTACAGCTCCTGGTGCTTCCCCAGCAGCTCCTGGTGCCCCTGGGACTCACTGCACACCAGCCCAGAGCCAAGGGGCAGAGCTGAGCTCCCAGCAGGGTGGGTCACTGGAAAGCAATGCCTGCTATTTCCATCTATTTCCCCAAAATGCCTTCACAACCCCCCCGTGCCCAGGTTGTCTTTCATTAATTGCTGTTTGTAGAGCCCTGACATTTACATAGGAAAATCCCAATATTCGGATCAATTTGTACTCCACACATCTGATTAATTTACTGGGGAAATCAATGGATGTCTTGACTTGTGCCTGACACTTCCAACTGACCAGAGCTTCCTCCAAAGGAATCTTCCAGAGCAGCTGTGGCTGCCCCTGGATCCCTGGCAGTGCCCAAGGCCAGGCTGGAGCAGCCTGGGACAGTGGGAGGTGTCCCTGCCATGGCAGGGGTGGCTCTGGGTGGGTCTGAGGTCCCTCCCAACCCAAACCAGTCTGGGAATCTGATTCCCAGGATAAACTGGCCTGTTATTTAGGTACTTTTTTGTAGCAATGGTGCTACAGGCTCTTTCCATCAATAATTAAAATATGTCCCTGCTGTGGAAGCAGCAAATCCCTCCTGTGGTGTCACCTGCTGTCCTTCAGGAAGGACAGGGGAGACCCTGAGGGGCTGGAGTGTGTCCAGGGCAGGGAAAAGGGCTGGGAAGGGGCTGGAGAATCCCTGAGGGAGCTGGGAAGGGGCTGGAGAATCCCTGAGGGGAAGGGGCTCAGCCTGGAGCAAAGAAGCTCAGGGGGCCCTTGTGGCTCTGCACAGCTCCTGGCAGGAGGGGACAGGGACAGGAGGAGAGGGAACGGCCAGGGATGCACAAGGAATTCCTGGAAAATTCCTTCCCAGGAAGGAATTTTCCCAAATGTACAACCTGGCCCTCCCAGGGCAGTGCTAGGTCCCCATCCCTGGAGGGGTTTCAAAGCCCTGTGGATGTGGGGCAGTGCTGGGGATGGCTGGACTGGATGGGCTCAGGGAATTTTCCAACCTGAATGATCCTGTGACTCTGTAAAGATCAGCTGATCTCAAATCCAGGAGCTGTGGGGCTGAAGTTTCCTGCTGGAGCAGAAGTTTTGCCCCACAGCCCATAATTAACAGTTGTTACATGCACTAACACACACTGCTAATTACTCTTTAGGATGAGCTCACAATCAAAGCCTTGATTTAAACCCACATCTACTTCTCTGTGACCTCTGATCCTCCAAAGCATGAAGATATTGATGTTCCAGTAATTAGCTGTTCCTGCCCTGCTAATCCATCAGCTCTGTGATTCTGGGCAGGACAGGGATGGGCTGAGTCAGGGCTGAGAGCAGGGAAATGAGTTCCATGTGCTGAAGCAGAAGGGTTGAACTCTGGCTCCTCACCAGCATTTACAGCTGCTGCTGCTGGTGTTAACATTGGGAAATGTTATATCGCCGGGAAACTGCTAAAAAATGAAAATAAATGTTGTTTCCAGGAGGTCCCGAGCAGCACTGGTGGGAATGGATAAATAAATAAATGGGGGGGTTCATGGGCTGCGTGGCTGATAAAGGATCTGTGGGAAGAGCTGCAGCACAGGGTGTGTGGGGATGCACAGAGCAGCAGGGACCCGCACAGCCAAGGCTCCTGAATTCCCCAAACCTGGCAAATCCCTCCTGCCCAGCCCTCGCCAGCCCAGGCAAGAAAATCCACATCCTCCTGTGAGCTGCTTGCACCAGGCTGTTCCGTGCTGCTGCTGCTGGGGGTGAGCTCCAGTGCAAGCAAACTGCACTTGTACAGGAGGAGCAGCTCAGAAACTCATTAAAAAACGTCCCAGGATGTGTGGAAAGGAGCTGAAATGAATAATGAGCCTGGTTTTAATTAATGTAGGGAAATTCATCATAAGCCAAGGGCGTTGGGATCCAGGGGTGAGAAATACAAGAGGAAACTTCTTGGGAAGGCTGGGAGGGTGGGGAGGGGCTGGGATGGAATTCCCAGATTTGCTGTGGCTGCCCCTGGATCCCTGGCAGTGCCCAAGGCCAGGCTGGAGCAGCCTGGGACAGTGGGAGGTGTCCCTGCCATGGCAGGGTGGGAATGGGATGGGATCTGAGGTCCCTCCCAACCCAACCCAGTCTGGGGTTCTGGGATCTCACCAGTTAAAGCAGCTCTGGAGCAAACAATCAGCCCTAAATCCACTTTCTAGACTGAACCCTGTGCTTTGGACATGTCTCAGAATGCCCATTAATTCTCTTTACAGGCATTGTATTCCTGCTGTTTTTTTTTTTTCTCTTATCTTATTTTTTATTTTATCTGTGTTTTCCCATTAAAATGCACATCATCTACATCCCCTCTCTTCCAGGATCAGCTGTTTTTATTTCCCCAGCCCAGTGGATGGGTGTCAGTTCCATTTCAGCAGCTCCAGCCATGGATGGATTTTCCACACAGCTGCCTGGCTATTTGGGGCAGTGAAACAGGAATGTTTTCCAGCAAAACCCAGAGATTTCTGCTGGGGGTGGCACTTCTCCGTGACAATGGTTTTCTGGGAAGTGTTTCGTGTTCCTCAGACAAAATATTGAAGTTAAAAATCATTTCTCCTCGAGAAACTGCAGATGTTATTCTTCGGGCCTTGGTTAAACTCACATAAATCCTGCCTTGAAGAAATCTCTGCATTTCAAGCTTCATTCTCAGCGACGCCAGGAGAGTGAATCTGAAAACTGGAGATCCATAGGAAACAAAAACTCCTGCTCAGAGGCAGGACATGGAATGCCTCAAACAGCTCGGAGCGGGGAGGGAGGAGAGGAAAAAGGGATTATTGTCAGTGTGTTTTGATTCCTGCCACTTCTGAGCCACTGCTCTGTATTAAGGTTGATACCTGCAGGTGATGGGCTCAGTGTGGAGACTCCTGGAGATTAATATCCACATCAGCTAGAATGGGAAAAGGGGAGAGATTTCTCCTTACCTGGAAGAGATGGAGGCTGGGTATAAATCTTGTGGGAAACAGCACAAAATCCTCCTCTGAAAGCCTCAGTGAGGGGATAAACCCCGGCAGTCCTGGGGAGCTGGTGACAAACGGGTCTGGAGGTGTCCAGGTGGGGACTGGCCAGGACAAATATCCCAGTTTAACAGGCATTCCCAGCCATGCCGGGAGAGGGGAATCTCCCTCTCCCCTTCCCTGGCTGAGGGAAATCCCTGTCCTGCCACCCTGCAGCCTCTCCACCCCATTCCTGGAGCTGCAGAGCCCTCCTGAGCTGCTGCTCCCAGGGATGCAGTGCAGGGAGGCACTGGCACAGCCTGGGACCCCAGACCCCTGGGCTCCCGGGGGCTCCGCAGAGGCTCTGCTCCCACCTGCAGGAATTGGCCTTCCAGAGCCACTCACACCTTCCACACAGCCACCAAGGCCTCCTGACAGGGCTCCACTGCTCCAGGCTCCCCTTCTGTCTCCAGATATTTGGGCTACATTCTTATTCTTAAATAATTGCCTTTATAATGTGGAGAGTAGGTTGGAATCAAAAACAGTCTTACACCGTTCCCCCCTCCCTTCTGTTTAGTTCTAACTATTTGAGGCCATTCCCAAATATTTCATTAATTAATTTAGTCTCAGGAGTTGCTATTTTTCAGCATCCAAATCCAATTGTTCCGTGGGTTTCAGTAAATCATCCCTGAAAGCTTTTTTTCTTACTTAGATACTGGTTTTGCACAGCATCAATCATTCTGCTCGTTGACAGGAAAAAATGTTTTCTAAATCTGGCCTGCTTTATTGTTCTTCCTTACATAAACAAAATGATTTATGAAGTAGGAGAAGAAAAGGAGGAAGAGTTGGATGATCTTTTTAGCACTATTTCTTCTTCATCTGCAGTTTCATGCATTGTTTTTTCTCCTGGGCTCACACTGCTGCTGGAGAAGAATTTCCACCTCCTGGTGACTTCTGTGCTGCTGCTCCTGCACCGTGCCCTGAGACTGGGAAAATATGAACTGTGTGGCTGCTCCAGGAGGGGCTGGTGGGGTTTAACTGGGGCACTTTGGACCCCTCAGGATGAGAGATGTGGAGGGGCTGGAGCGTGCCCAGGGCAGGGAACGGAGCTGGGGAGGGGCTGGAGAATCCCTGAGGGAGCTGGGAAGGGGCTGGAGAATCCCTGAGGGAGCTGGGAAGGGGCTGGAGAATCCCTGAGGGAGCTGGGAAGGGGCTGGAGAATCCCTGAGGGAGCTGGGAAGGGGCTGGAGAATCCCTGAGGGAGCTGGGAAGGGGCTCAGATTGGAGCAAAGGAGGCTCAGGGGGCCCTTGTGGCTCTGCACAGCTCCTGCCAGGAGGGGACAGGGACAGGAGGAGAGGGAACGGCCTCAGGCTGGGCCAGGGCAGGTTTAGATTGGATATTTGGGAATATTCCTCATGGAAAGGTTCTCCAGGCCTGGCACAGCTGCCCGGGGCAGGGGTGGAGTGCCCGTGCCTGGAGGGGTTTTTGTCCTTGGGGACACGGTCAGGGGTGGCCTGGGCAGTGCTGGGGGTGGTTGGTCCCAGCAGTCCTGGAGGGCTTTTCCAGCCCCAACCATTCCGTGGTTCCACGTTGTTCCCCTCCCACATTCCGTGGGTTGCTGGGTGTCCCTGTGCTGTCCCTGCTCTGCCAGGCAGAGGTGTCACTGTCCTGTCACACGCTCACAGCTGTCCTGGGTCCATGCCAGGCCCTGGGGTGACAGCAGCTCCCAGTGCTGCATTCCCACCCAGCTTTTCCCCTGCACAATCCCATCCCGGGGGCACCAGCAGAGCCCAGAGCCCCTGCCCAGTGTCCCCATCCTGCTCCACACCAAAGGCTGGGCAAGAAAATGCTGAGATTTAACTTAGCAGCCCTTGGCAGATTTTTCTGGGGCAGACAATGCCAGGGAAGGATCGTTTATCATAAGTACATTCCTCTAATATTCAGAGAAACAATTTTTCAGCTCTCTGTTATCTGTTATTGCTCCTTTTATGTTCTTGTTCCTTACCATGAGTTTCTGTTCAGGAGAAAAAAAAATAAGTCTATTTCAGAGTGACTGGAGTCCTACATGCAGCTCTTGTGTGATATGTTCAATATTTTATGATTCCTTTCTTCTTAAGTATTTCTAAGAAGCAGAACGTCGCCGGCTGCCGAGGAGAAATCGGATTTGTTACTATTGAACAATCCTTAGAAAAGGAGATGGAACCACAGAGGTGTGGGGGAAGCTTAGAGGTTCAACTCTCCCATCTCCAAAGGAACACAGAAGGCAGCTGGAAATGAGAGCTGTGGCTCCTGACCTTTGTGTCATCCCAGTTGTGAAACAGAATCCGGGATTAGGAGCCGGAGGTGAACGCTGGTTCCAAGGCTGTCACTGCCTGTCCCTGGCAGCAGCAGGAAAGGCTCTCCTGTCCCTGGGGAGAGGCTGCAGCCCTGTCCCTGCCTGCCCTGGCAGAATCCCAGAGGCACTGATCCATCTGGGCTGGAAAATCCCCCAGGATCACAGAGTCCAGCTGTGCCTGATCCCCCCATCCCCAGCCCAGGGCTCCGAGTGCCACCTCCAGGGACGGGCACTGCAACCCTCCCTGGGCAGTGCCAAGGCCTGAGCCCCTTTCCATGGGGAAATTCCTGCTGTGCCCACCCTGAGCCTCCTTTTCTCCAGGCTGAGCCCCTTCCCAGCTCCCTCAGGGATTCTCCAGCCCCTTCCCAGCTCCCTCAGGGATTCTCCAGCCCCATTCCCTGCCCTGGGCATGCTCCAGCCCCTCAGGGTCTCTTGTCCTGAGGATCCCAACTCTGCCCCAGCACTGGAGGTGTCTCAGCAGTGCCAGCACTGCCCTGCTCAGGGAATCCCTCAGCAGTGGACAAACCCCTTGGATAACCCAGCTCCAGTGGCTCCTCTGAAGCCAACCCGAGTTTTGGAAGGTGAAGTGTTTTCCCTGTCCCCAGCCCAGGCAGCCCCAGGAGGGTCCTGTCCCCTGTCCCAGAGCAGAGGATGTGGCTGGGAGGGTGAGGAGAGGGCTCCCATTCCCCTGTAAGCCTCTGGCATCTGGGGAAACAATCACTGATGGGAATTCCCAGCCTGGTGGCTGAGACAGAGCGAGATGCAGGATATCAAAATCAGCAGGAATTTTATTAGGGCTGAGTAGGGACAATAATGAGGGGCAGAAAGTGCCAGTGAGCGACTGGGCACCTGAGATAAATGTCACAGAGCCAGCCTGGGAATTAATTTGCTGCCTGGGCTGTCCTGACACGTCACATTCCAGATGAAATGTGCCTTCCGTGGCATTCCCGAGCTCCAGCCCCAGCCTGGGCATCCTCGGAGCCTCTTCCTGCTCTTTATAAGATTTTTGACTTGAGGCTGCATTTGTTTAGCTTTAAGCACTACACCACAGGTCCCTGCAATTTGCATTTCAAACTCGGCAGAAGCAGAAGAATAAAAATCCGGAAGGGGAATTTTGCTGTTATCTCTGGGTTTCTGCGGGTTTATCACTTCCACCCCGAACCCAGCACATCTCAGCAAGGCTGGCTTGGACTGATAAAAACAGGAACTTCACACTGCCAAAGCAAAACACATCGATAAAAGAAGGAAGGAAAAAATAATGGGGGGAACAGCGCCTACCCATGCTCTGAAAGGATGCTCCAAAGTGAGGAACCAGGTGGAAAATGGGAGTTTTTCATTGTGGGAGGTGTTTCCTGAGGAGAGCCAGTGCAATCAGAAATCCTGTCTTTACATTTGGCCGATCCTTGGACCATTTCTGGAGTGTAAAACCTAATCCTCTGCAGGAGGGAGAAGGAACAAAATTCCAGGTGTTTCTCCCCCCTTGGAGCTCTCCAAGCTGTGCTTAGACAATAAACTTTATTTGGATCACAGAGCCTTCACCTGTCTGGACCAAACTCCCTCCCTGCCCGTTGCTGGGAGCGCAGCCGCGCTCCGTGCTGCCCCTGCTGAGGAATGGGGAGCACCAGGGCAGGGAAGGGGCTGGGAGCTCCTGGGGCTGCTCAGAGCAGGGAGCTGTGCCCGAGCCAGAGCCTGCCCGGGCTGCTTCCCTCTCCTGCTCCCCAGGGGATGTCCCCGGTGTCCTGGGGTGATCCCACATCCTCTGAGCACAGAGAGACACGGCTCTCCCAGGGCTTCCTGGGAAGCTGGGAGAAAGCTCAGAGAAAGAACTCAAACAGTTCTTATCCCAATCTCTGCACCTGGCAGGTATCTCTGTTTGTCACAGATGTTCACAAGGAGGAGCTGTCCCTTCCTGGCCAACAGTGAGAGAAGGTCCCTAAGGGCAGTCAGCTCTTAGGCCCAGCATGGTTTCCATCAGAACTGTGGGTTTCTAATAACAAAGTGCTTTTCCTGCCTTCTGAGTATGGAGTGTCTGTGTCACCTGTGTCTGTCCCTGACACCCCTGTGGTGGCAGTGTCCAGGGGGACGGGCTGGGAATGTTTTACTGGGGCTCCTCTCCCCAGCTGAGGCCAGCCAGACAGACTGGAGGCTCCAAGTGCTCCAGTGCCAGAGGTGCAGAGGAAAGGCTGGGAATGCTCTGGTGGCCTTGGGGAGCTCAGGACTCAGCCCTGCTGAGGCTCCTGGAGTCCCTGGGGAGTGCCTGGTTATCCTCACAAATGCTGGTGGCTGTTCTGTGCTCCCAGCTGCTGAGGTTCTGGTTTCTGAGGAACACGGGCTGGTTTTTTGCAGGATCTGCATTTATTGTGCTTTGCCAGGGTGGGTGAACCAGCCCCTGCTCGTGAAGCACGCCCTGGCAGGGAGTGGGAACAGACTGGATTTACTGGGAACACTGAGGGGGAACGGGCCTGGGGGTTAAAAGAGAAACCCAAGCCATGGTGAGATCCAGCAGAGCTGTTTGTGCCACCACAGCCTGTGACAAGTGCAGGGCTGGGGGAGCTGCAGGAGGACATCCCTGGGACACCCCTGGCACTGTCCCGGTGAGAGCAGGTGCAGCTGGACCTGTCAGGGGAGTGCAGGGACATTCCTGGGACAGGACATTCCTGGGACAGGGACATTCCCGGGGCAGGGACATTCCTGGGACAGGACATTCCTGGGACAGGGACATTCCCGGGGCAGGGACATTCCTGGGACAGGACATTCCCGGATCTGCTCAGGTAAGGACAGGGACATTCCCGGATCCGCCCAGGTAAGGACAGGGACCTTCCCGGGACAGGGACATTCCCGGATCTGCCCAGGTGTGTGCAGACATTCCCGGGACAGGGACATTCCCGGATCTGCCCAGGTAAGGACAGGGACATTCCCGGGGCAGGGACATTCCCGGATCTGCCCAGGTGTGTGCAGACATTCCCGGGCCCGGAGGCTCTGCCCGCAGGACGCTCAGCTCAGGGCAGCAGGGGGAACTGTTCACCTGCACATGGCACGGTGGGAGGCAGCACTGCCAGGTTTTCCAGGTGTTCCCGGGACCCTGCTCATCCAGAGCCTGCCTGTGAAGCAGTGGCTCAGTCCAGCCTGAAACTGGGGAAAACAGCCTGGATCCTATAAAATGACAAGAGGGGGAGAGGCAGAGGAGCTGCCTGCCCCCAGAAATACAGAGAGGTGTTTTGGGAGCTCCTCCTGGAGGGCTTGGAGAAGGCTCCCAGCACAGGGTGGGATTGCTGGGGGTCTGTGCAGGGCTGGGAGGTGGATCCATGACCCCTGTGGGTCCCTCCAGCTCGGGACAGTCGGTGGTGCTCCCAGGAATGGCAGAACCATTCCCACCTGCTGCTCCTGTGGATTAACAGCCTCTGTCCCCTTCCCCAGGGATCCATCCTGTATTTATGGCTGCCATCAGTGACACTTCACTGCCATAAATAACTCGGCATCCACAATGCCTGACTTTGTTTTATGGGTCCCCATCAGTGATTACATTACATTTTCCTGGATGTAACTTTTACTGGGGAGGGATGTGCTCGTAGAGGAAGAGCTGCCTGGGTGACCTTGGGCCTGAACTGTGGGGTTCTGGCAAAAAAGGGTTCATAAAAAGTAAGGAAGAGCATAAAGGAATTCAGGGAGGGTAGGAGATGAGTGCAGTCAACATGAGGATGTTCATGTTCCTCCATATATTCACAGAGGCATGGAATGGTTCTGGGCTCCCCCAGCATTCCAAATGTCACTGGCTTCTCCTTTTCCTGAGCAAAAGGCAGCAAATAAAGAGAAAGGGTGGTTTTTTTGTGTTGTTTTGGTCCTTTTTTTAAAGTGTAGAAAACAATCTCTGCTCAGAACCTTGGAAAAAATGATCCATTCTGCCAACAAAGGGAGGGTGGGGAGCGTGAGCAGCAGCAGAGATTTCTTTTTGGGAAGAAAGGCCAGGAAAGCAGCGTAGCAGCAAGATTTGTGCTTATTAAAGACAGCACCAGGCCTCGAGGCAACATTTATTAGACACAGTCACAAAAGTCTGGTGTGGGATTTACCACTGCCTATCGCTGGGAAAAATAACAACTAATGAAGGCTGCATTTGTTCAAGCAAGTCAAATATCCCATTAAAATTCCTGCTGGCATTTGCAGGTGGGAAAAGCAAGGAGAAGCATTTTCCAGAGGGGTTGTTTGTCGGGAACAAAGGGATGGCCCTGGTGGCCCATCCAGGAGGAGCTGGTGCTGCTCCCACCCCCAGGAGGGGCTGGGGTGTGAAGGATCCCCCTGAGCCAGCCCCAGGGGCGGGTGGGTCAGGGATGGAACCCAGGGGTGATCAGGCTGGAAAAGCCCCTCAGACCCCAGAGTCCAACCATTCCCCAGCCCTCACACGGCCACCAGGCCTGGAGAACCTTTCCATGAGGAATATTCCCAAATATCCAATCTAAACCTGCCCTGGCCCAGCCTGAGGCCGTTCCCTCTCCTCCTGTCCCTGTCCCCTCCTGGCAGGAGCTGTGCAGAGCCACAAGGGCCCCCTGAGCCTCCTTTGCTCCAGGCTGAGCCCCTTCCCAGCTCCCTCAGGGATTCTCCAGCCCCTTCCCAGCTCCCTCAGGGATTCTCCAGCCCCTTCCCAGCTCCCTCAGGGATTCTCCAGCCCCTTCCCAGCTCCCTCAGGGATTCTCCAGCCCCTTCCCAGCTCCCTCAGGGATTCTCCAGCCCCTTCCCAGCTCCCTCAGGGATTCTCCAGCCCCTTCCCAGCTCCCTCAGGGATTCTCCAGCCCCTTCCCAGCTCCCTCAGGGATTCTCCAGCCCCTTCCCAGCTCCCTCAGGGATTCTCCAGCCCCTTCCCAGCTCCCTCAGGGATTCTCCAGCCCCTTCCCAGCTCCCTCAGGGATTCTCCAGCCCCTTCCCAGCTCCCTCAGGGATTCTCCAGCCCCTTCCCAGCTCCCTCAGGGATTCTCCAGCCCCTTCCCAGCTCCCTCAGGGATTCTCCAGCCCCTTCCCAGCTCCCTCAGGGATTCTCCAGCCCCTTCCCAGCTCCCTCAGGGATTCTCCAGCCCCTTCCCAGCTCCCTCAGGGATTCTCCAGCCCCTTCCCAGCTCCCTCAGGGATTCTCCAGCCCCTTCCCAGCTCCCTCAGGAACTCTCCAGCCCTGTTCCCTGCCCTGGGAGGGAGGAGCTGCTGTTTCCAGGCCAGGTGCTCACTGGAATTGCCACATGCAAGAAGCAAAAATGCCTAGAAAAGTGTATCTTGCAGCAAAATTCTGTTCTATTTATAATATAATGTATATATACATGTACAACATTTATATATGATCCCCATTTAACTCCCTGCACACCAAGCTACTCAAAGCTCATTTTCATTATCCCCACTGAGACCCTCAGAGCACCCAGCCCCACCCGTCTCTTTTTGAAATCCATTTGCAAAGGTCTTTGGTGGGAGAAATTGAACAATAAATTTAAATCTTGGTCAGTTTAACCCTAAGTAAGTATTTATGTCTAAGTAAGGATAATTATTAGAGAGGATCCTCTGGTAAAGGTGGTGATTAAAGTGTTCTTGGGCACTTTGCACTCCTCCAGAATTTAATGTGCAAAGTGCCTTTTCCTTGGTGTGCATGAACTCAGAGCTGAAGATCCTGTAAGGGAAGCAGATGGTTAAACGTGTGCGGGACACAAAAATGAATTAAAAAAATAAATATTCGCAAGGAATTCTTTAATCTCTCTTTAAGGCAGCGTTCTTTGCTCTCCATGTATTAATTAAAGCGTGACCCGTCTGCTGAGCTTATCTGTACAAAGTCAGAGCTGTTCATATTCTGCTTTTCTGTGCTCCCTTTTATTGGCTTTGCACCCGGGCACAGCAGCACTGCTGAACCAATTAAGTGGCCGGAGTACCAGGTTTGTTACTCATGCTCAGAAATTAAATTCTCCAGCACCCACTAATGAGGCACCTTAAAATGCAAGAGAGTGGGCAGGTGCAATCCATCAAAATAAATCCAGCCTGATACTCTCTTTAAGGGTTTATGGGAACTATAAACCGGGGTAGAGCAGCATGATCAGAATGGAAACCCTCTGATTAAAATTCACTGGGCTCCCCCTCCTGGAGTGGAGGTTGGGCAGGGCAGGGAATTCAGGCTGAACTCTGGGAAAAGCAAAGGGGATTCAGGCTGTGTTCTGGGAAAAGCAAAGGGGATTCAGGCTGCACTCTGGGAAAAGCAAAGGGGATTCTGCACTCTGGGAAAAGCAAAGGGGATTCTGCACTCTGTCCTGATCTCAGTGTGCAGCCCTGTTCCCCACCCAGCAGTGCAGGTACCGGGATGTTCCTGGGATATTCCTGATCCCAGCTCCCTCTCCAGCAGCAGGGCACTGGAATATTCCTGGGATATTCCTGGGATATTCCTGATCCCAGCTCCTGCTCCAGCAGCGCTCCAGCAGTGCAGGTACCGGGACATTCCCGGGCTATTCCCGAGCTATTCCCGAGCTATTCCCGGGCTATTCCCGGGCTATTCCTGAGCTATTCCTGGGCTATTCCCGAGCTATTCCCGGGCTATTCCTGGGCTATTCCCGGGATATTCCCGAGCTATTCCCGGGCTATTCCCAGGCTATTCCCGAGCTATTCCCGAGCTATTCCTGGGCTATTCCCGAGCTATTCCCGGGCTATTCCCGGGCTATTCCCGGGCTATTCCCGAGTTATTCCTGAGCTATTCCTGAGTTATTCCCGAGCTATTCCCGAGCTATTCCCGAGCTATTCCTGGGCTATTCCTGGGCTATTCCCGGGCTATTCCCGGGCTATTCCCGATCCGGCTCCCCGTGCCCTCCCGGCTCCCAGCGCGGTTCCGCGGCAGGTGAAGCGTTTCGGGAGGGTGCAAAGGTTCCCGAGGCGTTTCCAGGCCCTTCGGCGGTGGAAGCGCCTTTCCGAGCCCTGGTTTTTCCATCGCGATTCTCCTGCCACAGGAAGGTTCCGGGCGGGAGCTTGGTCTCGGCGGGGTTGCCATGGAAACGCGGAGGATGCTGTGGGTGCTGTGGATGCTGTGGATGATGCTGTGGATGATGCTGTGGGTGCTGTGGGTGCTGTGGATGATGCTGTGGATGCTGTGGGTGCTGTGGATGATGCTGTGGGTGCTGTGGATGCTGTGGATGATGCTGTGGGTGCTGTGGATGCTGTGGATGATGCTGTGGGTGCTGTGGATGATGCTGTGGATGCTGTGGATGCTGTGGATGCTGTGGGTTCTGTGGGTGCTGTAGATGCTGAGGGAGGTGTCTCTGTGCCGGCTCTGGGGCACGGGCAGACCCCTCAGCAGCTCCGTGTCCTTCGGCAGCGGCTCCTTCCTCCCGGGAGCTGCCTCCCCCGCCTCCCAGAGCTGCCCGGCAGGGACTGATGGATTTCTGGGTGACCAGGACACCTCGGGGCAGCTGCTTTTGCTCGGAGCTTTTCCTTTTGCTCGTGCAGCATCCTGTGCCAGCAGAACTGCCGGGCTCGGGACCATCCCAGAACCCCGGGCTGGGCTGGGAGGGACCTCAAATCCCACCCAGTGCCACCTCGGCCATGGCAGGGACACCTCCCACTGTCCCAGGCTGCTCCAGCCTGGCCTTGGGCACTGCCAGGGATCCAGGGGCAGCCACAGATGCTCTGCTGGAATTCCATCCCAGTCCCTGCCCACCCTCCCAGGAACAATTCCCAATTTCCAATCTCCCATCCATCGCTGCCCTCCGGCAGTGGGAATTGTCTCCCTTTTGTCCTGAGGCTGAAATGCCAGCGTCCCTGGGATGTCACCGCTCAGCCCCCGCAGGGTTCCCCCCACAGAGCCCTCCAGGACCCTCCCCGAGCTCTCCTGAGCTCAGCAATTGTTCCTTTCTTACCAAAACCAGCAACGTGCAGGAAAGTCCGCCCAGGAATTCATTGTAGGAGCTGCAACACACGAGGGACGCTTGCTCAGGGCAGCTGGTGATTCACTATGGAAAATTTGGCCAGTCCTTTTTCACCTTCCCTGAATAAAGTCAATTATTGTGAAATAAATACACTTCCCCCCTTAAAAAGGAAAGGTAAGAGTTAGGAACAATACAGCCAAAATGTTTTATTTGGGCAATACAAATACAATCAAATCAAAAATATCACAGATTTTCATACATTAGTAAGAAGTTACTGTACACTTGAACAGTTGCCATTTTTTTACAGCTAAACAAAGCTTTACCTTTATTAAAATGTATTTTCCTCTCACATAAAATATACACTTTGCACTGACGTATTTTACATGGGACACCTCTCTGGGGGAGAACAGCTCACGAACAACACGACAGGGCCACCTTCTCTACCCCACACACGAGCACATCGAAGCGAGACACGGCTGCTCCCAAGGGCTGTGGCTGCGGGAGGGGCTCTGCTGGCCCCGCGGGGCTCCGCGCTCCGGGGGCTGGGACATCCCTGGGGGACACCCCCGGGGCTGGGACACCCCTGGGGCTGGGACACCCCTGGGGCTGGGACATCCCTGGGGCTGGGACATCCCCTAGGGCTGGGACACCCCTGGGGCTGGGACACCTCCGGGCTGGGACACCCCTGGGGCTGGGACACCTCTGGGGGCTGGGACACCCCTGGGGCTGGGACACCCCTGGAGCGGGGACACCCCTGGGGCTGGGACACCCCCGGGGCTGGGACACCTCTGGGGGCTGGGACATCCCTGGAGCCGGGACACCCCTGGAGGCTGGGACACCCCCGGGGCCGGCGGCTGTTTGGGGCCGGCGGAATTTGGGGTCGGTGGGTTNGGAATTTGGGGTCGGTGGAATTTGGGGTCGGTGGAATTTGGGGTTGGCGGAATTTGGGGGTCGGTGGATTTTTGGGGTTGGTGGATATTTGGGGTCAGCAGATTTTTGGGGTTGGTGGATTTTTGGGGTCAGCAGATTTTTGGGTTCAGTGGATTTTCAGGGTCAGCGGATTTTTGGGATTGGCGGATTTTTGGGGTCAGTGGATTTTTGGGGTCGGTGGATATTTGGGGTCGGCAGATTTTTGGGGTTGGCAGATTTTTGGGGTCAGTGGATTTTCTGGGTCAGTGGATTTTTGGGGTTGGCGGATTTTTGGGGTCTGTGTATTTTTGGGGTCAGTGTATTTTTGGGGTTGGTAGATTTTTGGGATCAGCGGATTTTTGGGATCAGCAGATTTTTGGGGTAGGTGGATTTTCGGGGTCAGTGGATTTTCGGGGTCAGAAGAAGGGACTTTGGGGCGGGGTGAGCGCGGCTCTGGTGGCTCTTGCTGGGGTTCAGCTGCCAGCAAAGCCCTCCCGGGATGTCCCTGGTGCCAGGTTTGGGCTCTAACACCACGGCGGGTCATTCCAAAGCCGCCCTGGTTCCTGTGGAGTTCTGGATCCACGGGAAGCAGCGGAAGCCTTGGCAGGCAGAGCAGATGGAGCCCTGCCGCGGTGCTGGGCCCCCTGACCACCAGGAGAAGCCCCAGCAGGGGTGAAAGTGGGTGGGAACAGCTCTGGATCAGCAGGAGGCTCCGTGGGAGCCCCCCAGGACCTGCTGGGTGGTTTTGGGGGTGAATTTGGAGAGCAGATGCAGCAATAAATGCACTCATCCCTAGGGCTGGAGTGAAACCTGGGATGAACTCGGGACTCTGCCAACCTCAGGTGAAATGGATTAAAGAAAGGGGGAAAAGGAAATGTCACCGTGGTTTAATCCTGGAGAGGAGAAGTTCTGCTCTTAACCGAAGGAAAAACTTCTGGGAAAGGGATTTTCCTCCCTGCCCCTTGTACAGCAGCGAGGGACGGGGAAGCCAGCGAGCGGCTTTGGAAAAATCTCCGAGTATTTTAAAGAGGATTTTCATGGGATTGCAGGGAGGGAAATCTGTGGGACATGGACACAGACACTCTGTGTGCTCAGCACCGGGCCTGGAATGATCTGCCTCGGCTTGAGACCCCCAAAAGGCACCAGCCACTTCCTCAGGGCTCGGGGGGCTCGGGCCAGCGCTTGGATCTGGGAATGCCAGCCCGAGCCTGGGGTCTCAGGGCACCTCTCAGAGCCCAGCTCCTCTCTCTGCTCCCGTCCTGCTGCCCAGCTGGCTTTCCACAGAAACACCCTCCCTGCCTCAGGCATCCCTGCCTGCCAGGGACCTGGGAATAGGGGCTTGTTCCTCTTCCAAAAACTCCTGCCATCCTCAGGAATAAGGCATCCGTTGAGTTTAGTTACTGTAAACCACTTGTGAAAAACGAAAATCCTCACCATGTCCTGGCACCCCGAGGGGATTTATTTAGAAATGAATAAAAAAGAGTAAAATATATCTTTTTATATATATATATAATTATCCTTTGCTAATCGTAACACAATGTACAATCTGAACCTGATTAGGGAATAAAATACAATCCTGGACAGAAACAGAGGGGACGGAGGGAAAAGGGACTCAACATCTCCCGTTGTTTGTGCATTTACTGGGTTCAATGGCTTTGTCCTCTCTGGGGCCCAGGGTCCCTCAGGGACCTCAGGGCAGCTCAGGGGTTCTGCACCCCCAGGTTCCTCACACGGAGCCAAATCCTTACTGGAATGAGGATCAGAT
>WBNO01032125.1:42999-107558 GCA_013400575.1 Peucedramus taeniatus | reverse complement strand
TTATAGATAACATATCTCACAATTGAATAAGCAGTGTATTACTTATGAGAGTCCTCACAAAAGAAGTCTCACAAAACTATGTGAACTGCTAGGAAAGAGACATTAGAATGTCTGTGAGGTTTTTTGTGCTAGGTTTTTCTGGTACCTCATACCTGTCTGAGGCAGGAAAGGACTGACTACCAAATATGCCCCAGTAATGCCAGATCCCAGACCAAAGCCAAACTACAAAGGAAAGGAAAAGGTGGAGCCCACCAGGCCTCATGTCATTCCTCATGCAAGAGTCCATGTCAACAGCACTATGCCCCATTTTTTTCATCCTTCTCCTAGTCCTTCCTATCCTAGTCTTCCCACTTGCTTAGTCCAAAAGCATTCTGGGTCGATGCTGTCTCTGGTGTATTTGCACAAGCCTATTCTTATGAGGACTTTGATCTTAGCTGGTGCTAATGCTCTTTGAATCCAGGCAGTACAATAGATAAAAGATCCAGAACGGTAATACATTGTTTGTGTGCACATATGTGCACTGCCATATGTGTAACTAAGCACCACTTTTAGGAGAATCACAACACAATTTGTACAGGTCTTTGAAACATCTAAATGTTAGAATAGCAAGTAAATTATTTTCTCGCCTTTCCCAAGATATTAAATTCAAATCCAAGTGTCTTCAGTGCCTGAGGAAATGTGATTTCCAGTTTTGGAGTCTCTGATTCAATGATTTTTTTGTACACTTGTACAGTTGGCTGTAAAGACTTAAAACTCAACAACTATGCTAAGAGATGATGCCCAATAATATGGTAAGGTAAGACACAAACCATGTTTTTTTCACAACTGTGTGTCTATCCCAGTCTTCTAACAGTACTGTTGCTTGGCACATCCTACCTTCTAGAAAGCAAACCTTCTGCCATATGGATTTGCATTTATTGTACATTCATGTATCATCTTACACGAAGGAAGCACACATCTGCTGGACATATAAGTTCTCAAAAAAGAAACAGTTATTTGGTTACTTACCTAACTAAAAGATTCAGAGAGGTACAATAGAGAAAGAGAGAAGAAATTGAAGCAAAGATAGAATGAGAAAACAAATACTTGCAACCTTTGCACTTGTCAATCTTTTATAGGAAGTTATATAAATTCTTAGCACATATTGTAGTAAGGGTTCCTCTGATATCATAATCTCTTTAAAGAAAAGTATCAATAGAGAAGATAAGAAAAATTAAAGCATGTAAAATATGTAGTGGGCTGTTGTAATCATTAACTGCCTAAGAACTTTCAGTCTAGTTGTACTGACAGTACAAACAGACTTTTCAAGACAAGAAACAAAATGAAATATCTAGTCATCTATTAAAATGTGCAATAAGAGTACTATTTCTCCCTCTTCAAATGTCACACTGCATCAAGAGAAACTATGATACCCAATGATTTTTTCTAGAAGCTGTAACTCTCGGGCATATATAGCTTTTAACTGCCCCCCAACATGTTTATTCTTGTTTGTGATATATTATTATTAATATTAATATTATATTATGTGATATATTCTTTTTGCAGACTTGTGCCCAACAGGTTTGTGAGAAGATATCTCCTTGAAACACACTATACTGGAACAGGGCAGTGAGCAGAAATTCATTGCAATTTTTTTTGCAACAGAAGATATGACTGGTAATTCTAAGTTGATACACTCAATACCACATGCTATATCTTTCACACTACTTGACGGAGGGAATTCCACACAAAGAATTTCTCTTAGGCTTCTGGAGACAAAGATTGTATCCTCACAACTGCATGGAGCACTGAATTCACTTACTTCCTGGAAGGAACCTCAGGATGAGCATTCAGTGACTCTGCTGGTATTGCCAGAGAAAAGCTTAGAAACAGCCAGCACTGTGAGGATACTCTCCACAGTACAGCCTCTAGTCAAGTATTCTAGCCTTGCTGTGACAATTTCAAGGGGGCAAGATGAGGTGGGAATCATCTGAAAATAGTCTGCAATCTCACAGTATCGGCTGCAAGGACTCACAGCCTTTCTAGGCAGCCTCAACTCCCACTCAGTTCAGACTTTTTGCTAGGAGCAGTATGAAGTCAGACCAGGTGCCAGCACATTACCCAGCATCTAAGACCTGAATCATCCTCCAAGGCACAACATAGACAACAACAGATCACACTAATCTTCCTGGGGTCTTCTCCCCTGCCAAGTACTGGTCATCTGCCTCCTGTCATGACCATACAAAACTCAATTCAAAATTAAGCAAAAAACTTAAGCCAACCACACTTTAATAGCCAACAAGTATCTGTGGAGCTCAGTGTTGTATGACTGGAGACTCTCTCAGTACAGCTTATCTTTTGTGACTGGCTTGTCCCCAAAACACAAGAATGGCTTTCCACAAGGATTAGAGGGTAATTCACATACAAATCAATTTCAGCCAAGTTTTCAGAAAAATAACCATTTATAAAACCAACACTTCATTCCATAAAATCCTACAAAACTGACCAATAGAAGGAAGTTACAAGTACCACCACTGCAAAGACATGTCTTACTTGAACAGTTTTTCCCAGTATTTAAAGAGCTCAGTCAGAGCTCATCACAACAGAATAGACAGAGGGAAACAGACCTAGTTCAATCTTGTACTCTTTCTTGCTTAAGTAACACCAATGACAAAAGGATAAATATCTATAAATTTACCTAGACTGTTTTTGTAATTATATCCTTATCTACCATAAATGCTGTACAAATTTCAGATGAATGGATATGAATATTTTTAAGATAACACCAGCTATAACTCCAGATTATGTCAAACAAGATTCTGTGCTGATGCAGGGCTCATTGCTTTTTCTTAGCTCTTTTAAACTGTGGTCTTGATCTAAATGAGGGCCAACTACCTCACATGTAGCTGGGCAAAAGTCTAAGAGCACAGTCCCTAAATCTGGCCTTTCTCTCTTAGGGCCTCACACAATTAACTCGCCTTACCTAACTTGGAAAAAACATGCCTGTGATTATAAAAAGTCATTTGACTCCAAGGGCCATTATACTAGGCCTTCCTGGCACCACTGGGATGTCTCTTGTAATGGCAACACTGCAGACACTGGAGAGTGGTTGCAAACTCACAAAGCTCATCACAATAATTCATCAACCACTACCTCTGACTCTCAAATTATTGGATCAATACAGACATAGAAAAAAAGGAAAATGAACTCATATTCTGGTATCAGTCTCCTTTTCCAGTCACCTTCATTCTAATTATGTTTATTCTGCTGTAAGAAAAATATAACTCCTGTTCCTTATGTGAATGAGGGTTACAGTGTTTATTCAAAAACAGAATAGCCTTCTGGTCTTGGGGCAGATTTCATTCATGTTGTGATTATATGCAAATAATTGATTCTTTGAAAGACCATTATAGCTATAAATCAATTCTGTAGACAAACTACATTTTCCTGCATGCTGCCATTTCCTCTTTACCCATTTTGATGGAGGCATTGAAAACCCACAGCTGTTACAGCACCAAATACTCTTCTCTTAGTTCTCAGTGTAAGAGGAAGTAGAATTATTTCAGAAGTTTTCCTAGCAAAGAATAATTTTAGCAACAGTTTGCTTTCTAAGATAAGGTCACTCACTTCAAAGTTTTTATTGTTTATGAAGAGGGCAAACATCAATAAACTGTTACAAGACTGGCTATGGATATAAAAGATAAATTTTTTTAGAAATTGCTTTACCTCTCCACATCTCATTTCCTTCAAGTAGAAAATGACAGTAGAGTTGCCTGCTATGCTGGCATTTGTAGATAAGAAACGGATTTAGTGCTACACTGTAATTCTGTGGCTAGAGAGACTTCACACAGGATATGGAACCAGATTGCCCAAAAATCAATCTAGATCATCTCCTCTTACTCTGAATAGGTAAGAAACCCAAATACTCAGGCTTACATTGTACACATTAGATAGATGTCAAGATGTAAAGAAAGTGAGAAAGAATAAAATACCAACTGACATATGGGCATTCACACACCCAAATTCCAAAATAAGAAGTGTCTGATCTGAGAAGCACATCACAAACCAGTTTTTCTACCTCATTATTCTCATCTAATACTATTTGTTTTCCTAAACACATTCCAAAGAACAGCATCCATGATGCAAGAATCCAAAATGACTTAATCATGCTTCATTATATCTTAGTGAAACCATGAAAAATTATATACAGAAGTGCTATTTCTTCCAGCATTTAAGTAGTATTTCTCTCTGTGATGGCACATAGTGTCTGTTTTAGAACCCTAATGAGAGTGAGGCATGACTGTATGCAGTTGGCAGAGTTATCACAAAATGTCTGGCCACCACTGCCCAAGCAGTTTGGCATGGATCAATTTTCATGCAAAAAGAATTCAGAAGTGCTGATGAACCCAAGCACGTATGGCATCAGTATGACACCTTCTTTGAAAGACATCTACAGTAGCACATTTGCCTTTACTGTCATGCTTGGGTAAGTATTCTCTTGGCTGAATGTGAAGACATGACAGCATCATTCCCAAACCCTCTCCTATAACTGGTCCAAATACTGAGTCCAAAACCTGCATATATTGTGACAAGCAGAAGGGTCACAATACAGTCTGCAAAGGAGCAGAGGCTGAAAGCATACTAAAGCCTAAGGTCAGGTTCATAAAGCCCTATTTAGATATGAAGAGTAAGTATTAGTCACCCAATGAAAAGGAAAAAGTGAAGGAAAGCATCTGGGTATCCAACATTGTTGAAAACCCAGGCTTTTATGTTCCTACTTCAGAGATCCTAAGCAGCAAGTAAAAGCCTTTGCATAGTCTTTTACACAATAAGAGTAAAGACTAAAACAACCTTCCCATGACTGATAACTTCAAAGGCCTGAAGTAAAAACAATTTTCAAAGAACACTGAACTTTATCCATGCTGCCAGCGCATTTCCCAATGCTGAATAAATCCAAATCAAATATCTCACAAAAAAAAAAAAAAAAAAAAAAAAAAAAGGCTTCTCAGCCAAAAACTTGTCTGTTCTTAAAGGCACAGCCCAGCTATAGGTAGCCTCTGTCTGATATAAATTACACTAAGCAATGAAAGTGCTGACCCTGTCTTAACTTGCACCACAAACAACACACACTGTACAACCTAATTCCTTAATGCTCATTCACATATATAGCACCACAGCAGATAATGGGATTATGGAAGAGATTGAAGACTTCAGGATCAGACCAACAGAACCTCTGTGGCTCATCGCAAAGGACTCAGCAAAGAAAATACCACACTAGTTCATCCATCTCAGGAGATATATATTATGGTTTTTGCTTAAAGCAAACAGAATCAACAAGGGCACTGTTTTGGTCTCAACATCTGCACTGTGCTGTCATAAGACCAAAGCGGCATTTAGCAAAGTCAAGGTACAAGAAACTGAAAAATAACACCAAAGAAACATAGAGGAACAGAGAATGAACCAGTGTAGCTCTCTACTGCAGAACACCACTGCAACAAAGCATTCTGTAGTAGATTCATCAATTAATTAGCACATTGTATACAGTAACACATCAGTATGTGTAAATTCTGTGAACATCTACTGCCATGTATTAATAGTGACCCGAGTGTGTGCACACATACGCTGCACCCACATACACAGAGCACATTCTTCAAAATACAACATGTAATTTTCATAAAGGTTTAACATTCCTGTTTTCCCCCAGATTCAACCTTTGCAAAAGCAGTAAATTTGTAATTCAACATTTGCAGAGTGTTTCAAAGTTTCTCTGAGTTCTCCTTTCCCCCTACTCCAAATATTTTCCCTCCCCTACAAACAGAAAACACAAGAAGAGACCTGTTTATCACATGACCTTCCTTTGGAGGAACCCTTACATTTGTACTACTTGAATCACTTATGTATCAAAGAAAAAGGAAGCTGCTAATAATACTCACATGGCGCCCATAATTCTTACCTTCCTGACTTTTAGATTAGCCTCCTGGGCATGTGAAATTTACTAGGCACTGTTTCTTTCTTCTTCTAAACACCTTAGGTGTGAGCTGGTATGTATGTTTCTGTGTATGGTTACAAAATATCTGATGTATTCCAAAAAAGGCACACGTGCTGTGTTTTAACTCTATAAATATCACTACTTTATATATCATTATGAATCTATATTGGCTTTACAGAACAGGATTATCTTTAAAAATAACTACTCCTATTTAAAGGTAATAAGTATGCCGACTGAAGAAAAGGGGCGTGCAAAAGAAAAAGAAATGGGATTCATTAGGGACATTCAAATGTGATACATACGTGTTTTTGGTATGTCTACCCATGCAGCAGAACTAATGTGGTCCAGCCTTTAGAAGCCAAGAGATACCAATCAGCCAATAACCTTGTGCAAGTTAAACCACCCCTTGCCTTGTCAGATGTCTTAGAGAGAGAAGCATTTGGGACAGATGTCTTTTTATGAAAAGGTATCAAGGCAATACAACAACATACAAGAGAGAACAATCTTCAAGTGGCATAATCTATTAAAAAATACTAATATACCAAATATTTACCCAAAGCAGGCAGCAGTAATAGCAATATCATGCAGAATATAAAAGCAACAACTAAAAGTAAGGAAACACTGATCTTTGGGCAGAAGAGTGAAGAAAAGATTATACTTAGAACAAATCACACTATCAACCATCTGGGTTCTACTCAGGTGCTCTTGATTTGGGGGCTCCTTTATTGAACCCATACATAAAGGAGTAACAACCACAGCACTGACACGAGTGCAGGGCACTTACTGGTTAAAAATCAAACAAGGGTAACAGCAGGAGCCCAGGCAGTTTTGCTGAAATGAGATCTGCACAGCAGGGCAGGCATGGCTTTTCTTCATTACCCTAATAGCCTAATAAATAAATAAGGAATTGTTGTGTCCATGGCAATCATGCTGGTGATTTTTTTCTCCTTTCCTTCCAAGACACCTCAGAAGTGAGGTAGCCATACCACAGCTGCAGAATCTGATCTGTAAATAAAAAACTGAGAGCTAAACGAAGCCCTTTCTACTACAGGATTTAACTAAAACCACTGCATATTCCCAGACAGTTAAACCACCTACCATTCATGAGGCACTGGTGATACCTGAAGCTGTTGCCAGTTATTTTTCACTCCTGAATTCCTTATGAACTGCTTGCAAAAGGTATTTACACCTCTGCAGAGAAGCACACAAAATAGAAATCTTCAGAAACAATAGAGTGAGACCAACCAGTAGCCTCCTTTCCACTCAAAGACACAACGGTTTTATACCCTGCCATTCCCAGCTTCTGTTTTATCCAAACTACAGCAAGTGTTGGCTTCCTAAAGTACAGTATTCTCAGCATGTCGCACGCAGGGCAGCATCCATGCGCCGCTGACTTGGTAATTGCATTATCTGCAGCCGCTGATGAATGAACAGCCGTAATGCATACATCCTGGCTTTAGCTCTCTCGGGACAAGTACACACACTCCCCACACCAGATTCACTCAGTTTGCTGAGTCCGAAGGTATACAGAAAATGCCCGTGTGCATCCCCTCTCATTTTAGAAGCAACGTTGTAATCTGCTCCCCCTTCCCCCTGACAGAAATACAGCACTTCTATTTACAAGCACAAGAAGCTCATTCCCAAACCTACTTCTCTGCATCTGCAATCTATTCTACCTGCAAATAATAAGGCTTGAATAAAGGCTCCCAAAAATTGTGGTGTAACATCGACACCGTTTCTGGATACTAGGAAAAACAGAGGCGCTAATATCCCACAGCATAATGGCCCTTTAAAGAACGACTAGTCCTTATGGGTATAAATAATCTCAAGAATAAAATGGAGCCAAGGCGATTTCCATTGCAGACGGAGGGCAATGACCAGCTGCCATAGCTGCGAAAACCCCGGCCGGCCCGCAAAGTTACCCGCGCAGAGGAGCCTACCTCGGAGTGGCACGGCAGCCTCCGTGCCCGCCCGGAGGAGGAAAGAGGGCCTGCGCTTCCCAGTCGGGAAAGCGATGCCAGGCCGGACCGGAGAAAGGCGGGAGCAGCGCGGCGGCCGCAGAGCGGGCAGCCCGGGAACGGGGGGCGCGGCGGGCCCTGCCCGACCTGTTGCGCGTGTCGGTCGCTGTTAGTTCCTGGGGGGTGAAACTGGCCGAGGACTGAATGCTGGGCAAGCCGTGCACCGCTGCGGGTGGGTACCCGGCTGAGCAAGGGGCGTTCAATGCAGCCATCGGTGTCTCGATTGTTTGTAACACAAGTCAGTGAAGAATGGGGAAGAGACGAAGGAAGTGGGAAGAGGGCTCTGGTAAATTACTAAATTCTCCATCTGGGATAAAAAGATCAAATAGAGGAGAGGGAAAATCCCTGTCTCATTCACACTGCGTTTCACTGGATTAATATTACTATTAATATTACTGTTTTGGTTTCATTAATGCTTAGGGCACAGCTCCCGGATCAGCTTGGGTACTCCACAAAAGTGGAGGAAAGGCAGTCCAGACTCAAGAGCATACAGACAAAACACGTGAAGGTACCAATCCACAGATGGCCTGACTGTGCTGCCTCTGTGTAAAGAAGAAACACCATGGACACACAGGGAACTTCATCCTTCTCAGGCTAACATGGCACATCGTGTGGACTTCTTTTAATATTCAGATGTTATCATTGTGTTTTCTTTCTTTTTCACCTTCAGAGTTCCTGTTGACTTTATATAATGACAGCCAGAAGAATGTGGTTTGTCTTTTCTTGAATACTATGCATGAATCAAAAAATCACCAAATAATTCAAACCAATTGCCAAAACAAATTAATTAGATCTCAGTCTGTAAATTTGTTTGAGAAAAGATCAAACACGTTTTGTTTTCAATGGCCAGAAGACACAAATTTCACCCCAAACTTCGGTCCCTGTAAAAGCACACTAACCTCTCAAGGGCAGCTGGAGTAAACTCCTTCATTTGAGAGAGATGAATAAATACAAAAGGCAGGCTAGCTGCCTTCCAGATGGGGACAGGAAGTTTGCAGTGACGATCTGGAGCAGCCCTCTGCTTCTTAAAATCCCCAGGAGAGAGGAACGTGACCATCATCTCAGAGCAGAATGGACAGCCGGGAAATCTCAAATCTGAAATCCAGCTGGGGCAGAAAATAGATGTCTGTTTCTCTCTCATTCGATGGAAAGAAGGGTGATAAAATTTGTGGCATCCTGCCAAAGCCATTGAACCCACTTAGGCACAAAACCTGACATCATCCAGGCTTAATAGCATCAAGAAGAAAAAAAAATTGACATTTTATTCATTGGTATTCCCACCCCTCAAAAAACCCCCCAAAACCATCCCATCATAAGAATAGCCATCTGTGAGAATAATTAAAAACAAAGCCTGGAATTGACCTAATAGCTGAAATGCTCTTTTTTAATTTAGAAGCTTACTGAAGTGCCAAATGTGTGCATGTGTATATATACATCTCCATGCAAAAGAGGCAGAAGCCAGGAGCAATGCAGGTAGACAGACAGTTAAACACTGTAACCTTGTTCTCCCCGGATCTGTTCGGGGTCTGAAAGCATTGTTTGCCTGTCTCTGCTCCTGAAACAGTGCTTCTAAAAACCAGTTCAAGTACCTTTTATTAGACTGAGGACTTGCTGGTTCGTCTCTGAACCCAGGAATGTCAATCCACCCATCTAGAAGAGCTATTCTGTTCCAAGTTTTTACGTGGGGAAGGCAGATAGCTCCTTAGCAGGATAGGTTCATTCTTCAGGCAGATCTACCAGCACCACAAAGTAAATCTGGTTTTGCCTCTGTAATGCATTAGTGCTTCTCAATGCAAGAAGTTCTGGACTGTATTTTTTATCTGCAGTGTTGAAATATCACTCCCACTATCCTTAGATTATACAGTTGCTTATGGACACTGTGGAACAGTAAAAATTAGTTGACAAGATCACAAGGAATGCAGAAATGTAGGTCTTTTCTGCTGGCAACAGAGGAGGCAGGTCTGTTAAAACCTTAGCACCGGCATGACCACCACACTAGTCCCACCCACAGCAGCAGGCTACTGCAAGTCAAACCATAGAGAAACGATGATTTTAAGGGAAAGCACACTTACATACATGACCCAGTTTTCAAAAGCTGTTGGACTTTTCTGAAAATTCACCTAAGTAAGAGCAGATATTTTTCAAAATATGCTCCAACCCCAAGCCTGCTCCATGTAGCTAATGCAGATAAAAACCCTTCAAACCTTACTTGGGCTATCTGTGAGAAACCAGCATTTCCTCTGAAACAGGAGAGGGCTTTGTACCTCACTGCTGTCAGCAGGTGACTTTACAGCTGCCCATCTGCTATGCATTTTGTAAATATCAAGCATTTGTCTCCTGAAATGCCCCATCTTCCTGCTCCTCTCAAGGCAGGAAGTCTGCCTTCCTGCTTGTGTCCAGGCTGTATAAAAAAAGCATGTAATGGACTGTTATCTTACTAGCAACCAAACTAATAACAGCAGTCAGTCTAAGATGACACATAAACACGAGAGCTTAAAGTGTGTAGCAGGGCCAATGGTTTCACTAGGAAGTGAACTCAGCCCTTCTTGCGAAGAGTTACCAGAGGGAGCAAATCTTTCATCTCAAAGTTAATGCTTTGAATTCAATGCAGAGACATCTCAGGCTGAATGAATGAATGAATATCCCCCACTGCTACTGCATCCTCAGCAAACTGCCCCAGAGCAAGGACTGAAACCTTTTTTTTCTCTTGAACAGTGTCTCTCAGGGACAAGTACCAGGAGGAAACTAACAGTGCTGATACTTCAGGTAGAGGCCCATAAGAGCAACTAACAGCCTTCACATTATCATCAACTGGCAGGCATCTCTGTCTTTAAGGGGCTTGTCTTGTGTGCACAAAGACTGCATCACACTTACAATTCTGACACATGACCCAGGTGCATTGGAATTTTAATGCTAATCTAAGTACCCTCACTGAAACAAGATAAATGTAATGGCTAAATAACTGGTATGAGAAAACAGAGATAAATGGATTATGGGGCAATACAGACAAAAAGCACTCAAACATACATCAGAACCCTTCTTAGTACAAAGACTTTGGCTACACTGCACATTTTCTCTCCACCCCCAACCCTTCCCGTGGAAATTTTGAGCTGTGAGGTTGAAAGAGAAGTGACCCTTCATTAGACAGGTCCACATGCTGTCCCAGGAGCTGTGATACCTCTTCTGAAATTTTTCTGTACTCCCACAAACCTTTTAACTTTTTAGATTCTTAATGACAAATGTTCATAGGTAATAAGTACACGGGCACAAATACTCCTCAATTACTGAAGTTTGGGGGACTTCTGTGATCATCTCTGCTGCTGATGAGAATTTATCTCATTGACAATGAAATTCCTAAATTGTGCCTCTAGGTTATGTTAAAGGAGGCACATAGTGCTGGAATGGCAATCCCCTACCTGAGGTGACACAGGAACTGGATGGGAGAGCTTCTTAACAGTGTGCTGGCAGTGATGTGAAAAGAAGAAAAATCCCTGCTTGACTCAAGCCCAGATAAACTTTCCACAGCACTAAAGCAACATGATCTTTTTATTTGTAAAACAGAAAAGTCTTTAAAATAAAATCTGTGACATAACTGATGACATAACTCCTAGATCCTGCCATTTCCATAGCCATGGCCTGAACAAAAGTGCACTTCACAGTTGAACTACCCTACTTTGTAAGACAGCAGCTTAAACAAGAAAATCAAATGTGTCTCAGGTGAGTCTCCCAGTGTCTCCAACTCAATGCAGGTATACTGACTCCAGACCCCTTCTCTGGGCTTCCCACCATTCTTCATCACACCATTTAAACCAGACACAAAGTCATGCTGATTCTGTGAAGGCATCCAGACAGACCAACTGCAACATTTTCCAAAGGCAAAATCATAGAGTGTAGTGAAAGGGAAATTGTATTGACCTTTTGCATTGCTAACAAGGGATTTGCAAGCACACAGGCTATGTTTGTTCAACCAGAGTTGAAAAGAAAACCAGAATCATATGAAACATCCCTCTAATCCATGAACCCAGTGAACAGGATGGCCCTAGCTATTGTGTCAGGACATACAGCTTGGGGTCCTTAATCCTTCAAATTATTGGCATGGTGCACTTGTTCTGTGACAGCTCTTTCAAATCTTTTCCCATCTCTATTGTTTTGTTTTCTGCTTGAGTAAACAGTAGGGCAAAAGTGAGACACATTTGTTTCTGCTGTCATCTGTTAAAATGAGTGGTCTGGAACTTCACCTTCGTGCTTTTTCTGTCAACAGCGTATCTTGACTACTGCAGGTGAGCTACCATCAAGGAAAGACACCTCTCCCATTTAGTCTTGTATGAAAAGTGTAGAGTGAAAATGATGGCACAAAGTACAAAGCTGTCAAGGATGAGGGTCAAAAATAGAGATTAAAAATTAAAAAGCAGAATCCACCTTATTTACATCACAGACCACCATTCATATCCATGCGGGGCAAATGCAAAGTGAACAAATTGCCTCCAATTTACAGAAGGAGAAAACTGAGGCAGAGAATGGCAATCTGATCATGATCACCCCACAAATCAGTGTCATATTAGAGATCTCAGGCTTTCTTAGTCCTAATTTCATCATCTATCCACTAGGCAGCACTGCCTTTTTTTTTTTTTGCATCAGAATTATTTTAAAAAACCCCAGGATTATGGTGATTTATACCAACTTGGCACAGACAAACAAGGGAAACAGAGAAACTAGAGTGTGGAAAGGTTCAGCTACGAGGTGATCTTGAACAGCTCAGGGACTTTGTGTCATGGTTTTCAGCCTTGGTTGTGATAAATGCTGCCAACTCCCACCTGGTATGAGAGGAGTCATGACAGCATTGGCTTCTGGAAATCCTTTAGAAAAAAAGATTTGAACTCACAGATCAGTCTTCATTTGTCCTCAAAAGACAAACTAGACAGTCCTCCTACCTTCATTCTTTATGATTTAAATGGAATCATTGTAAGAAACCATGATTATTGTAGGTATTGATAGTAGAAAGGGAAGAAGAGCAGCATTCTGTTTGTGCCTGCAATAGAGCCTCACTGGAAGACAGGACAAAGGTAACCTTGGCATCTGCTGTTATGTTCCAAATCCCAGGAGGAATGAGGACTCTGAATGCTGCTTTAACACTTCTCTTGCTGGGAACGATGTAATGGGAACAAGCAGATTCTGCAAACAAAGACAGTTTTTTTCTGAGCAGAGATAAAGTTTGACTTTTCTTTCTCTGCCTTCCAGCACAGCCTATTGCTTCTCTCTGTCTGGTAGACAGGGTAGTATAGAGGAGGCTGTTTAGATGAAATCATTCAGAGACCTGTCTGTTTCCAGCTTTGCCACTACTGCATGCAGTCTTGTACAAAACACTTGTTCACTCTCTTGCATTGCCTGTATTTCCAGCCCTTTCAATTCAAGCAGCAGCTGCCGCATACCAGTGGCCACATATATGTTCTCTGTCTCTAACACAGAAAGTCAAGGAAGTTTTGGTTTGTCTAAGTCTACTACAGACCATACCTGCAAGAAATCCATGCTTCCTCAAAGGGAATGCCTTGCTGTGCAGTCATGACAGGGTATATGGGCATATGGGTTTCTGCTTGCCCTATTAATCATGAAATGGTTTCAATAACCAATTCTTTGGCAGGCTATGCAGGTTAATTCACATCTGTTACTACATACGTGTGCATATACACATGTTCACACAGAAAACATACAGCCATCTTTGCTAGTTAAACACAGCTCATCTTTTCAACAGGGAGCATTGTGTTCCCTAGTAAGGTATAGGTAATGTTTAGAATAAGATTCTCCATAAAAATATAAATAATTTATGAACCTGAAAAACTTTCCATGAATAGCATTAATATAATAAAAAGCATTATAATGCTACTTCAACTTTTGGTTGTGATTAATAGTACTGACATCAGACTAGAAAGTTAATGAGTAAATAACAACCACAACATTAAAAGGGTATGGACAGAGTCCAAGCACATTTCAGGTTTTGGTTTGAAAAATTTTCAACATGTGTTTACTTTCACTGATAAGTTCTCATCTCTAATCTTAGGGACATCCCATCCTAAAAAGGGATTGGATCTAACAAAGGGAACAAGAAGCTTCAGCAGTAGGGAGATTTTCCCTTCTATCTCTACAGGTAGAAAAAAACCTTTATCTAGCTGGAAAGGGAAACATAACCCAGCAAGATGCATAAAGTGTGCCAGGTCTCATAAGTAAAGAGTGAGGAAAATGCTAAGCAATCACTAAGAGTGTGCAATATCCATGACTAGATGTAACAATATACTCCTCAGAATGGATGCCTTTTCTGTAATCCCACTTTTCAAGATTTGCTATTATTTCTGCCTTAAAAGAGCAGAAATAGTCTCTGTCTCAGGGCATTTCTTACCTTTCATTCATGAAAGAATTGAGTGGGCTCTTCTGCCCATTCTTGTCCCACCCACCCTGGAAAAGGAGAGTGAAGAAACTTTTTTCAAATTTTAAAACTTCAGGAGAAGGTGAGCTGTGTTGTTTGGGACAGATTTTAAAAGTGAAATTGCTGAAACAGTGTAGGGTTAGAGACAGATTTAACAGTTTACATAGACAAATGGGAGAGCAAAAGTACATGTAATTATATGTTTTTTTTCCTTCATGTAGAACTACTTAAAGCTGATTGCTTTGGATGAAATAACAATACATCTTCCTTAGCCTAATTTTTAATTTATAAAGCAAATTGAACTGAGCAGGTCTAGAAAAGTTCTAAAATTTCTTCTTTGCCTTACTTTCTCCCTGTTTTTACCCAAAAGATAATGAGACAACCTGGAGAAATAATTCTAAAATTATTTGGAAATAGGGAACAAGAAGCTTAGGGGACATAGGAACATAAAGCAAAAGAACCCAAGCTTGTAATACTTCGGACCAAGGCCCATCATGAAATCTCTGATGTGTGGATTCTTACTCAGCACCACTGGCAGTTAAGTTTATTTCTCAATACGTTCACTTGTAAGACTGAAGCCTTGAAAGCAGTTTGGGAGAGGAGCAAAGCACTTATTCTCTGCTGGGATTTAATTTGCTTTCTATCTTTATTTCTGTCAGCCACAAGGGAATCTTTATCCACCCACAGCAAGCCTAAAACTTTTGCAATGTGAAGGATCTGAGCACAGCAACATTAAACAGAAACAGAAACAAACATAAACAAAACCAGAAATAAAGACTGATTAAAAAAGAAAAAAGTATATTCCTTCATCTCTTCTGCATCAGGAAGATTTAAGTTTGTAGAGAATGTTAGATCTAAGTTTAGATGTCTCTTGCATAAGGAATCATAGTAAATAGTGGCAAACTTAACACCCAGATTTTGAAATAATAACAGTCATCATCATCATAATCTTCATTTCCATTGAGGGCTTCCATTTTGGAACTATTACTAAACTAATAGTCCCAATTTGGCCATTGCACAGGCAGATTTTTTTTTTCCCAATCTCTTTTTTTGTCAAAGAATTAAGTAATATTATATATAATCCCCTTCTTAGCCTTAAAATTTAAGCGAAAATAATCTGGAAGGCTTCACTCAATAACCCAACTCAAAACATCCTAGGTGACCTGTTTAAAGCTGCAGATTTCTTCTCTATTCACAAACTCCCAAAATCTCAATTTCCCACCAGTGCAGTCTCTTATCCTACTGGGTGGGCATTTTACACAAAACCTGCATCATGCCAGAGACAGAGTAAAGTAGTAGGTCCCAGGTATTTGTCCTTTGACTGATCTCCTTGCAGCTGAGAATATATTAGCTCCTGCTGAGTCCCAGCCTGTCATGGCTAACCTGCTTTCAGTACCCAGTTTAGTTCTAGACCTCAGTATCCTTCATGGCAAATTTAAGTGTAATGCCTTGTTGACTCATCCCGTCTCCTTAAAATACCCAAACTATCAATGTAATCCACACTCCAAAAATCATTATTTTCCAGTATTCTGAGTAGCCACCATCCCACTGTGGTAAATTAAGTGCTACGCACAAACTTTAGACATGGACTTGCTTCCCAACAACCAATCTACCAAGCAGCTTAAGCAAGGTACCAGTATTAAAGTGCTAGGACAGAGCACAAATCCTACTGTGCATCCCTTTGACAGGATGTTTAATTTTAATAAAGGGCCAAAAAGGAAAACTGAGGACAGTATTGTTTTAAAAGTTATCATAACTAGTCAACCAAAACCCTTGAGTCCTCACATTTGTGTTTTGCTACATAGTCTATGTCTGCCTCAGCCTGAGGCTTAAAACTGATGAGGGAGAAGTAAGCTGTATATACAGAATCCCTAAGGTTCTGAAATGTTAGGTAATAACAAATCATTTGTAGCATTTGTTTGAAATAAACATACAAATTACAGAGAATTACTGAAAGACATACCCTGAGTCACACAATTTTTGCTGTCACTTGTCTACTGAATAAACCACTCCACTCTGGGAATGTCAGTGCTTTATGTTGAAAACACAAAATATCAACAAGTCATGTCTCTATGACATCTACCTTATAGGCATATAGAAATACTGCTGTTTAATTTGGGATACCATTAATGTCCAAGCAAGGAGTCAAGTTTCCTCTGTAGCTTTCAACACAGTTTCAGATAGAAAGCAATGCTCAATTACTTTTGAGACTCTGAAAATTAAATGACTGTCACAGTCTAACACTAAGCTGTGAATCTGGGACAGAAGTCCTGCTGTTATGACTCCCATCTGAGGTCCTGTACACCACACGTTCCCATCACAAGACACTGGCTGCAAGATGTAATTATTTCTTTTAACACAAATTAAGAAATCTGTCCTGTCCTTCCCATGAATTACTCTGAAAACTCCCTCCATTATCTCCAAGCCATTAAAACAGTCACAGTTTAATTTTGCCATTGCAGCACTTCTATTAGGTGTGAAACTAGTGTGCTTTCCTCTGGGATTGCACAGCATTTTAGGAAACCTATCTGTACCCCAGCCTTTGTCTGAGAATGTCTATCAATGGAAACCATATCTATAACAAATCAATAAACATTTAAAATGGGTAACATGGTGCAGCTGAAGTAGGGAGATAAGAGCTTCCACCTAAGGATTATTAATGTAAAACTCATTGCATTAAATAGTAACACAGGTTGTGATTACTGGGGTATTTACAATACTCTCTTTGTGCTTACACTAGTTAGAGACCATTTATAAGCATCTTCCTTATTTAGCTGGTATCTTGGTTGACTGACCATGATGGGGTGGACAAAGGAAAAGAGACTATCATTTATCACGTGCACTTCAGAGTGATGAGAGGATAACAACAGTGGGAACCTACAGGGCAATGCCTGGGAGTACTAATGTAGATACTGGACTGCAGTGATGAATCTCCTGTGCCAACTCAGTCTGACTGCCATTATTACCTAGAAGCTTGGGGACAGATTTTCCTCCTCTGCATATTAACTAAGGGAATATATGCAAATGTAATAAGCCTTAACGCTATCAGCCATACATCTTGACCTTAATAAATAAATTTGGATATTGTGTCGAGACCATTCCAGCTTTACTGACTGTAGCAACCATTTTAAGGACATTGCCACATGCTATTTTATCACACTGCATACAAGAAGTGTATTCTGTGTTTTTCTGCCAACAAGAACTTCACTGGGATTGATTTAAGGACACATTCACTAGCAATTTTGATAGCCAGACAAAATCACAGTCCAAGGTGTGTGCATCTGTAATCCTGCCAGGTACATTCTTGTTTGAAAACCCATGTATGTATGTACGTACATATGTATATTCTTTTTCCCATGTCACACAATGCATTATGTGAAAATCACTATACTTTGTAGCATTATCATCTGTTGATGCTTGAAGCTGCACAGATTAAAGAAATTTCTCCGCCTTCCAGTGGGAATTTACTTTGCCTACATGTTAGCTCTCATTTCTCTATTACTTCATGGCAACTTGAGTCTGTGAAAGGTGCTTGGTGGCAATGGAAAATTAACTGCATATAGTATAGTAAGACTATTAATAGCTTCCTAATAGTTCAAAATAGTTCCTAACTTCAAAATAATAGAGACACACATCCCTTCATAAGTTGGGTACATCAGAAGAGTCATCCCATGCCTCTGTACCCCATGCAATCACATGTATCCCTCTGCATCCCATGCAAATACGATCTGTGGCAGGACAACAGTGCAATAAGGACCACTGCAGCAGGGTCAGAAAGAGGAATTCTATATGGTTTGCAGAAAATATCAGATGTTAATCTGAATACCCTTTTCATATCAACAAATTGCTAGACTAGACAGTAATGGCCTAGAAGAAGAACTATTGTCAATAACAGAAATTGTGCTACATTGGGTTTTATGAGATTAATCTTCAGAAGTTCATAGAAGAAATTGCAATGCAAAAGCATCACCTTGGTAAAAGAAATGGCAATCTGATGGCTACTGTTGAGATCAACCTTCATCCTCAAGGTACAACTCCTACCATTCTTGCCAGCATTTTTGATGGAGCAATAATATTTATTAACATGTTGAAATCTGATGCTAGCAACAACACACTTAATGATTATGCTCTGAAAAGTTTTGTCATACCTTTGAGCCAAAGAAGCAGGTCTGTAGGCTAAGCTGTTTGTGCTGACAGAAGTCTCAAGTCTCAGATGAGAAGCAGGCAAGGAAAGGGAACCAGAAAGTTTTCCAAACGTCTAGCACCAATCCAGCAACAGCTCTGGGAAAACACACGACAGGAGTTACATGCTGAACAAGGCCCTGATGGGTTTATGCATGTGGTGCTGGCAGCTGAGTTTCCTTCACCTGCAGAACTTGAATAGATTGAGAAGTCACTGAGAGAAATCCCTCCAAAAGTAAGTATATGACAACACTGGATTGCCTCCTCCTGGGTCCCTAATGGATGTGCTGAAATAGGGAAGATTTTATTGGGTTTTTATTCATTTTATGCCCACTTCTTTATTTTTTCCCTATAATTTCTAAATGCTTATAAAGTTGTATATATTCCTAAAATACAGCAATATATAGTAAGTACACATGCACCAACCTGAGTTACTACTATTAGGAAAGAGAAAGAACAGTCATCATTATTTAGCAAAAAATGCAATGGTGACATGATACACAACTCTAGAATTTTTACAGAAACTTATTCCACTGCAATTCATTGCTTTAGCTTTCAGGAACCCTTAGACAGGAATGTAAGTGTATAAAAAATAAAAATAACTGGGATGTGTTAACAAGATAAATAGTACTGAGACATCAGGACTCAGATTTCAGGCTAACCACCATCTGCACTATGCAAAGGTCTAGCAGAAATTTTAGATCTTAGTATCTTTACTAGCTGACATCCTAAAACTGTTGTGATCTTCAGGCTTCATCATGAACTCGAGAACTTTTTATGAGTTCTGGGTTGTTTTTCTTTATTGTGCTTAGGCAGAGCAATTGTAGTAGAGCCTATAAAGACTCAGTGTCACTTCAAATCTTGTTAAGCCCATAGTCTCACTGACAATTATCAACAGTAGGCTCTACTCCCTAATTTTTACAAATAAATGCTGCGTGAAAAAATATTTCCTTTATAGCTACATCAGCATGCTTCTCTGTTTGTTGTTGCTTCATCTTTGCTGCAGCAGCCAGACACATACCTTAAGGAACCATGGAAATAAGCAACTTGGATGCTGGAACCAGCTGAACAGCTCAAAGCAACTACACGTCCTGGAATGTTCAAATAGATTTATATCATCTAAACGAAGCATATTTTATTTAATGAACAATAGACCAAATCTCTCTGTCTAGTGAACTCCAATTAAACTCATGAGCTTAACCTCAAACTGGATACATATTAAAATAAATTCCTAGGGATGTATTATCAACAGAAATCTGACCTTTAAAATAATCACCATGTAATCAGTTTCTGTGCAAAAACAGAAGTCAGTGTTTCTCTCTCTCTCTCTCTCTCTCTGGCTGCAAAAAGCTGGTCCATATTAAATTAACGTGTGCCTTTGACTTCTCAGTCTTTGCAGCTTGTGTCTGTGTGTGGTCTGTTCTCTCTGTAGAGTATGACCAGCAACTCATGTGTATCTTCTACAATTGTTCAACAGCTATGAGTGGCCCAGAGTATTTCTGTAAAGTGAGGCACACATGGCAATGATTAATGGGGGCTAAGAAGTAAATAAATAAGTTGTGAGGGGGACTTTGAAAGGGGCACAGAATGCAGGAGAACAAAGCATCCCTTGAGTTTGATAATGAATTCATAACCACCTGTAAGAGCAAATGAAGAGATTGTGTCTATACCTAGGAGCAAGAGAAAACAAATTAAGCAGACATGTTATGAAACAGGATTTATAACACAATAAAAATGAAGAATATAGTATCTGGAAAAATCATAATAAAAGCACCAGCTTCCTGGCAGTTCTGAAACAGGCAGCAGAGCTACTGGACTATTAGAGATAGCTTCAAACATTTGATGGAAATCAAAGGGAAAGCAAGAAAAATGGTATCCCTTATATTAACCTATAGAGTTCTGTGTCATTACTTTGCAGATTGAACTGTTCATCAGTAAATACCTACAAATTGTATGTGAAATATATGTATGAGAACATAGAGCTGCACACAGAAATATCTGCTGTGATACGAATGTCATAGCTGACAAGATACATAGGATTCAGGATTACTTTTGTGTTGATACTTGGCCCTTTCTCCAGGGTCAGGCTAGAAGGATCTGAAGTTGCTCAAGATGCCAGCAGCCTTATAAGGAAAATATGGGACAAAATAATACAATAGCCTAGGCAAAACACTGGGGACCAGGAGTCTTCAAGTTGCCTTGACCATGGTCTTTTTCTTCCTGCCATGCTCCTTTTTCATTTCTTGGCAGATGTCATTTTTATCTGTGCCTATGAAAGGGGGAAAAGATGAGATTTCACATCTGCTGGGTTTACTTGCCATGCTGCTAAGAGTGCAGTACAGCCCAGCCCTATGGCACTACCATCCCACACAGCCATCTCAAGTCTAGGGAAAAAACATGGGAACTGTAAAGCAACAATCAATCCTAAGGCTTCTACTCTAGGGACCACTGAGTGCTGTTGGCCTGTCTCTGGGCTTCCTCAAAACAGAAGTGAATATTCTTGAAATACCGCTTCTTCTATGGAGATCAGACCATGATCTATGTTTGACCAGAACAAGTACGAAACTCTGGGTAATTTCCTGCTGATTCCACAATTTTTTCTGTCATGGAGGCACAAGGCACCATCCAGACACTCATTCAATGCACTGATGAGTCTCAGGAGAGATGGAATCATAAACCTTTCTGAAGCAGGCTGCCTTCTTAGGGAGCAAAACTTCAATAAACCTGAAATAAGCAAGCAAGCTTTCATATAACTTAGGTTTTCACATTTTTTCTGCTAAAAAAATCTCTATACAGCAATGTCTATGAGTGATGTATATTACAGGTAAAGTCCTCAATACATCACAGCCTACACCACTTCACCATCTCTGCTACTGGCTGTCATAAGAAGGATGAGGCTTCCAGTTCCAGGATTTGAGGTGTTCAATTTGAGTTTGAGTGTATTTCATCCACCATGTGCAGCTTTCCTAATGCTTAGCTGAGAAGGAGACTGTCATTCATCTGACCATGTGCATTGATCAATTCGGATAGGGAAGAATATAAAAGTCAAATGAAATGGTCAAAGTAAGAGTTGTTTTCTAGGGTGTTTTTCTATTAACATTTTCAATTAGCTGTATGTTTTTACATCTGTGGCTCCTTTGGTTAAATCTGAGCATGATATAATAAAATCATAAATAATGATCATAAAATCAGAAATAATATCTTAATGCACAGTATAATGAATAGAAGAGCAATACATACTACATACTTGTGTAAATATATTGTCAGGTCACTGCTAGGTTGATAAAACACTCTTTCGCTGCTCTTTGGTTCTGTGACATGAGCAGGGCTCCTTTACTGAATTATGATACTGCATTAATTCATTCCAGGTCCAGCTGTTAGGCAGCACAGCTACAATACCATTTGGATGTCATGAGCTTTGCACATGTAATAAATCACTGTGACAGCAGAGGGATTTATGTGAACAATTCCTCATACATTTATACAAATTCATACACCTATCAAAGGCTGTCTTGTTTTGCAGCTCACTTCAAATGCCACCTGAAAAAGCCTGCTAGGTTTCAGGATCTGACATGTTCATTGAGTCAACTTATGCAATGAGAAATTCAGTAGGACCAAAGACTCAGAGGATCTTTTGGAGAAATGCTGAACATGGACACTCATTTTTACTTCCTTGTTCACCCTTTAGTGCCCCAACACATTCTGTACACTCATGTATTCAAATTAAAGTTATAGTAATCTATGCATTCTTGACTGTCCCCACATTTTAGGGCATTCACCATGACCCAATTGCACTGGCATGGCAGTTTCAAGCAAGCAGAAGAATCAAATAGATATTTAGCAAAGCCAATACACAGAAGGAAGAAATACCTTCTGGCCCAGAGTTATGCTGAACAAAAAGGACAAGTCAGGATTTTCAGAAAAGCTCAGGGCACTGGACACACAACTCCCATTAAAAATTGGTCAAATGACTTCATGGGGCTTTTTTTAAATACTGGCTGCAGTTATTCAATGAACACACCAGTTAATATATTTGGATGCCATTACTCTGGTTAATAAAAATAGGAGCCTAAATCAGGCTCCTGAACCCATACTGAGGCATTGAAGTGTCCTGGTTTGTAAAAGTGGTGAATACCAGCCCCTCCCACTGACTCAGTGAATGTGCTCAGCACCTTGCTAGCAAATCAGGCTCAAATTAGAGCACTGACATGAAGCTATTAATCAACCAAGTCTCAAAGGAAAACAGTTCATCAGGGGAAGCAAGGAATAGAGAAAAATTAAGACTACAGGGAAGAGTGAAGAGATTGCTCTACAAAGTCAGCTTTAGATTGCTACAAGATTTTTTTCTTCAGAAGTTTGACATTATTAATTAACATAAAACAGTTCCACAAACAGAAACTCTTTGCTTGAATCTGCTTCAACAACAACAACACCAGTTTCATATAATGCACAATGCATCCCCAGAGATTTCCACTAAATCAAGTTGACAAGAAAATCAAGACGGAAAGCATGCAGAAGAGCTTTGAAAAATAAATCAAAAAGGCTATGCTGATTCTGCAGCACAGCTCTGTGCACAGATAAGCCAGCTTTCTCCAAAGTCATCTCAGATTGTTGCTAGACCATGTGAAAATGTACAGAGGCAGGATAGGAGCAATGTAGACATTACACATCATCCATGGATATGGAAAAGAAATTACCTTCACTTACACAAATTCTGTTGTAACTACTTCAGCACTGTTATTGTTTTAGCCCAGCCAGGATTGGTCCCCTGTTGTCAAATATAGCATGTTCCTCTAAAATGTTTGAACTACCACTAAATTAATTTCATGATCACTTGACACAGGTTTTCCCAAACAATGCCTCTTCAGACTTTTTGCACAGGTTTTGTTCTGTTTTCTTGGCTCAGATTTATGTTTTCCACTTAGATATTTTCCTATCTTGCCTTGATATGGTTTTATAAAAGGGTAAACATTTGGTCTCTTTCCAGAGACACATGGCAGCCAAAAAGCTTTTCTAATGTGCCCCTTGAGGAGTCTCTGGGGTAGAGGAGTCCCACATGGGATAGATCTACCAGAAAATTCTGTCATACCAAGTCCTGGTCCCTGTCACCAGTGCTGGGGGTTTGACCATATATGAAAGAAGATACGTTCCACAAATGTTAAAGCTCTGGTGCATCCTGAGATGTATGAAAGACACAAAAATTCAGAAAAGATTCAATGTTACTCTGAGTTAGATGGCAGCATGTTAAGGCCTGAAGTTTGTGAGATATTTAAGTCACCAAAACCCTTCCAGTTTTTATCTGGATCAGTGATTCTGGCCTACATATTTTGGTAGACACATTCTCCTCCATAATTAATTTGATACAATCTTGTTCTGACAAATATGCACTTCAAGCATCTTATTATTTCCTGACATATTTTTCACAAAGCTCTACATCTGCTTTGCACCTTATATTCATTATCTTAGACAGCTCCCACCCCAGAGTCCTTGCACTCCATATTCCCAAGACAAGAAATTGAGTGACTAAGGGAAAAATGTATGAAAGAAGATGGCATGAATAGCAATGAAGATGGGTGTGCTCACACAAATCAGAAGTCACCATGGTCACAGATGGCCTCCAGCCTCAAGATGCCAGGTGACAGTGATTTGTAGGCAGTGCAGCAAAGATAGGCCTTGAAGGGGGTTTTGGAAGACAGTCAGGAGGTAGTGGAAGTTTGGCAGAAGATTTTACAGGCAAAGGTGTCTAAATGGAAAAATGCAGACAAATAAGGAGATAAATGTTAGCAATAAAGCAAAGGCACAGAAAATCAGGTATTGCATTAAATAGTGAAGGAAGTCTTAGCAATGAAACAGAAACTACTCCTTTGGCTTTGTTATAAGTACCAAAGCTGGTATTTTTTTAAATGAAATATGATTTTTGGTTAGGTTTCAATTGTCCAGCTTATATTACAAGCTTATATTAACAAGCTTGTTGGGTCTTTTTCTACTTGGAAAAAATAGTGACAACCCATATTCTGAAGATATTAAGAACTTTCACTGAAACATTGGTGAAAGGCTAAGTCTATTAATATATTGTTAAGAAACAAGGTACACACAAAATCAATCTGATATGGCAAACACAACTTTGTGTTCCTGCACATCTATGTCATGTTTGGTAGCTCTTTCTGAATCATAACTACTTGTAATTTTACTAGTAAAATCTTTGAGGGCAAATTTTATAGGCAAAGGTAATAGTTCTTCCTAAATTAACTGATATAGTTGAGAAAAAACAGACAAGCTTCTGTATTGTCTGTTTCCAAAGCCTTTGACAGAAACACTCCATCATTTCCTGTAGGTTTACCTTCTCTGACCCTCTGACACAAACATCTGAATATGCCATTTAACTTACTTGTAACATAACTATAGAGAATAACACAGTCTTGAGTAAGACATGGACATGTTCAGACAAAGAACAAACTGAGGAGTCCAAATAAGCATCATTCTAGAACAAATTTGCAAACCTGGATCCCACCCTATTTACATCCTGACAGAGTCCATGGCTTTCATTGGCATCTGGGGGTGATTGAAAGGAGGGAGCACTTGCAAAGACCATTCAATTACTGAAGATCTTGAAAACCATTATTCAGTTTCTCTGTATATCAGAAAAGAAAGAGGAGGGCAAATAAAAGACAAACCCAAAACTATTCACCAATTTCCCTAAATTTCTAGGAAAACAGAGAGAAATTTCTCACCTTCTTTAGTGACATGTATTTGAGGGCATGTATCCAGACATAAAACATTACAGATTGAGGAGCCACACACTGGCCCATTGACTTCTTTCAATATTAGTTATGTTAATACACAGTACCAGCTCTTTCTTTGCAAGAGAAAGTTTCTGGGCATGTATCTGACTTTGGGAGGTGCCTGTTTAGAGACTGAGTGGAGTGCTACTGTTCAAATATAAAAATTCAAACAAGCTCATTGTACTTGAAATGTATACAGCTGTGCAAGGTTACTGAAGAAAAACCCAACAACAAACTGAAACAATGAAGAGAAAGTGCCTAACCATTAGTGACCCAGTTAGAAGGACTCTTCCACTAACGGGTATCTGGTGTTGTAACTTAGCGACCAAGTCTAACTTCAGGACTTTTCATGCGGGGGGTGAGCTACAGATTGTTGCATTGGTCTGTTGCAAGTGGGAGGAAGCAGGAGCTCCCCAGGAGGGTGCCAAGCCACAGGCTGCTCTTCCACATACAGGAGACAGAGCAGGAATGTAGGGGAACACACAAGATCCTTCTTCCACTTGGTGTGTCAAGACTGATGCTGAGCACTTCACAAATGCTGTGCAAGGTTCATAGACAAGCTGGAACAAGACCAAAACTTCTCATGCAATCCACCTCCCTCAGCTATTTTGAGTTTATGTCAGGCAGAAGTTTGGACATGGCTAATGCTTTTTCCGATTGTAGCCTATAAAATCCAGGGATCATTTAAGAGCAGAGTTCTTTTATTGGGATCAAACAGCAGCTAATGTCATTGTTCATAATGTTCACAAAATCCTGACTCAAATCTCACCAAAAGCTTACAAAATTCAAATGTCACTTTCTTGGTCTATCTGTGACAGAGACAAGGAAACTAAAGCCATCTAAACCACGTGAAGAGTCTTGGCAAACCAGTTCTGTTACTTCATGAAAAGGTCTGGACACAGTTGCAGAATGTGTGTTTATCCAACACTACTAAGCCATGAAAAGGTGGGGCTCTCACTAGCAGAAGTACATTTAGTGGGAGGTGTTATGCAGCATGGTGACAGTATCATAACATATATTATGTTATATTATTACTATTAATATTATTATATTATTATTTAACATTTATAGCAACATATCAGACTACTTTATTAATTCATATTTCTGCTCTCTCCTAATCTGTTAATGCTCATCAGTAAATAAAAAAATTATTATTAATTCTGAAAGTACTCCTGCTCTACTTCCTAAAAAGCAGATTTTTAAACCAAATTCTCTGCACATCACCATATTTATACATTAGAGATAATTTCCATTGGAAATGTAAATAAGATGGAATTGTCCACTAACAAAATAGTTGTATATTAAGACCTCTGATCGTGAACCTCAAGACATGCAGGCTCTGGTTTGTCTGAGCTGCAGGCCAGCATATGTAGGTGGAATGCAAACTGTAACCAAATGTGATTATACCTTTATTTTGAAAAAAGCATGACTCATAATGGCCTCTCTTTCTCAAAAACTGTACACCAGGATAATTCAATGGCTCTGTTTTTTTCCAAAAATGATTGTTGGTGACTGAGGTCTTTTACAACACTCACAGCTTTCCACAAAGTATTAAAATGAGAGATGTTTATATAAAGCTGACACCCTGAATGCACTAATCAAGTATCTTGGTGACATAAATGTCAAATAAATTAAATCTGGTGAGGTAGAAACATGTCCTGTAGCATTTTTGCATGACGTTAGGAATGCAGAAGCATGGTAGTTCAGAACAGAGCTGTACTATGTAAGGAAAAGCAGCAAGGATAGAGAGGAAAGCAGCAAAGAGAGTGAAAATTGTTTTAAGTGATTGCTGACTGCAGGTGCCCAATTTGAATTTTCTTGTGTCTGTACTTTTTCCTTCACAAGTGCTGAATGTCTGCAGTATGCAGCATTTTTAAAAACAGTTTTTAAGTTACATGGAGTTCAATTTAAATATATCAGTGATGAAGATTCATTCAAATGTTAGCTTTCTTTTTTTCCAACTCCAACATCAGTGGAGCCATTTTCAGCAATTTCTTTCATTTTTCTGACAAAGAAGAATTACTTAGTTGAAGCTCAATGATATTCTGGTTTCCCTGATTATGTAACTAAATAGCTATAAAACTAGCCAAAGTTGGGTTCAGCACAGCTAACATGGAATGGGAAAATGAAGCTGATCTGTCACTGCCTTCTGGGTGACAATAGAAAAGGCCTTCTCTCATTCAACTCCTGCCTCTGCATAGTGCTGGTTGAAATTTATTCCTCCTTTGTAAAAATTGGGTGGACACATTTTTCTTCTCTCCACCCCTCCATGGCTATAGCTTCATCTCACACAGTATTCTGTTGACAGATTCTTCTGTTTCAAGGCAGCTGCTAAAACATACCTCAGGAATTAATTTCTGTTAGCATCAAAAACCCTGGCTGGTGGTGTCAGAGTGCAGTATTTCCTTGTCACAGCCTTCAGATCACTTTACATAAAGCTGTAGCATAAGGAGAATATTGAAGTTTCCCCAGAGGTGTCATTTGATCACAAAGCAGAGTGTATGTCTCAGACAACCATCTTTGGATTTATGGTAAAGGCTGAGAAAAATCCAGAAAAATCAGTGCAAACCTATTTTCATCTACTCATGTTTGAAATTAATGTTAAAGTGATATATCAAAGGCAAAGTCATCCAGTAGCACATTTCTACACCCCCTTATCTTCTAGATGCATAACTTGTTTTCACTCAGATAATTACTACACAAAGACTGTAAGTCTGTCAAACATAATAGGAGTGGGAAAGGGGGCTGTTATGCAATGTTTTTATATCCCAAACACCTCCTATAGACTGGACTGTACAGGTGAAAGAGTAATTGGTTTAAACCGTCATATTTTGCACATGACTTCTTACAATAAGCACAAACTTCCTTTACATGTAATTGCAACAAAGGGTAAATGAAAGACAAATCTATTTGCTTTGTGCTGATCCACGCTTAGCACAGCATCCAACAAAAATCTTACTCTCCAGCTGCTGGTTTTGTGCAAACTTGCATTTTTTAGAAGAATGCAAACTGCATTTGTTAGAAGTTTATGTGAATTTCCCAACCTGAATGAGAACAGTAGGACTTGAATGAACTTTCACAATCTGTGTCAGAACCAGCACTGGAAGGAAACTTATCTCCCAAGTCAATGCATCCCTGGTGTGATGTTGATGCTGCAGCACAGTTCTGGAGGGGGGCTGCACAGTTGAGGTTCAAGTGCATCTAAGTGGATGGTACTGGTCTGGCAAATTCTGGGTTTTCCTCTTAGTGAATGCTTCTTGCAGCTACTCAAGGGGCTAGATGTCTCAGCTTCTAGTGCCCTGGCCAACACAGGTACCAGAAATCTCCTCTCCAACAGAAATGTTACAGTCCACTGTCTTCTAGACAAACCAAGCAAATACTAGGGACTCTAAATCAGCTCTATCCCATTGAGAGCCGTACTATTAATAGATCCTCTAGGAATCAGTCCACACATAAGCAACTTCAGCAGTAATTAAAGTCATAGCATAGATGCCATGAATTTTTCCACTACAGTTTATATAATTTTGCTAATAAATACATCCAATCTCAGTTTAAAATCATCTGAAGGTTTCAAAGCAGTAAATCACTGCAGCATGAGACCGCTAGCATTGATGAAGAGGTGTCAGCCAAATCTCTTTTATGGGAATTCCAGAGACCAAACCTCTTGCTATTGCAGAGTGTCCCAGGAGGCTGCAGAGAATGGCTTTCCCCAGCAAAGATGACCCTGGGTCTGCTCAACAATGATAAGAGTTCAAACCACAGGCAATTTGTCCTGTGTTGCCTTTAGCAACACTGATATGAAAATAATGATAGATACCCTGGTGATAACAACTCCTGGCATCCTAGCTGGGCTACCTTAAAAGAGAAACAAGCCTTTCTCTTTTGCTAGCACAGACACAGCTCAAAATAAAAGCTGCAAAAGCAATACCTACCTGCCTTTCAAATGGATGTGCTGGGAGCTTGCCTGTACTTTCAAATGGGTGTGCTGGGAGCTTTCCTGTACTGTTGGTGCCGGCTCCTGCAGCAGCGTTAGCCAAACGTTGCCTCATTCTGCTTCAGCTGCCTGGCTCTGGAAACGGGGCAGTGTTTTTGTAGCAATGCCATCTGCTCCCTTCCAGTCATGAAGCATGTTGAGGATAAGCTAGCAGAAGTAGTGATTCACTGTATTCCTCCCACCACCAACAGTGACCTGTTGTCACTGACTTGCATCTTAGTTACAGGCAAGTCTCTTTGCCCCATGCTCATTTCTCTTCCATGGTTCACAGGAAGCAGAATGGGATGAAAACTACTGTCCTAATGACCTTCAAGATGGACCTGGTCTGGCACAGCATCTCTCAAATGAAGCCACCAGAAACGTTCTGCAAGGCCAGTACAGTTTCAAGTAAGTGCTAGTGTTGTCAGGATTCCATTCACTGTGCACTTTCTATAGCCACATGTGCTGTCACTACATTGATCTACATTACTACGTGTTTCATAAAAGCTTACAGGAATCAAATACCAGAAAACGTGTGAGCATCAGATTACAGTTTACTACCACAATAATTTTGTGGCTTGCACTGAGGTTTTTACTACTGCTTTCCAAGCAAAGTCTACAGAAACATGAAAGAATTAAGTAAATGCTGTTTAAGGAATAAGACAACCTCCAGCAGGAAAAGGAAACTCCTGCAGTATTGGATGGGAGAGATGCCACAGTATTTCATTAAAAGGAACAGAAAATTGATTGTTTCTATCTACGTTGTGTGTATTCAAACACTCATTAAAGTGTTCACTGTTCAAAACACAGACTAAATCACAACACTTAGCACAATACATTTCAGTTGCTCTAACCAGTCTTCTAGAATCCCTGGACTTGTTAAAGCATTTTCCAATATGCATAAATATCCTATTTTCATTACATTTCTAAGCCCAAAGATATGCACCCAAAGAGCAAGGACATAGAGGTAGTGCTAGAGGCTCCTTACTTCTAACAAGTCAAATTAACCTCTTGAAGAAAAAGCAACTGCTTCTGCATTTACTTTCTGCCACTAGTCTTTCTACTTCTTTTTGAGACAGACCCAGTCAATATTATTGGTTTTTAATAAAGAAGAGATCATTGAGATTGACGGAAGGAGAGACTAAGGTGAAATACCTAAGTGATGCATGTGGATAGCTACTTGTGCCACCGTTAGGAATAAGGCAGTCACACAGGATCTAGAGAAGGCAAAGGCGATACTTCGGGTTACGGAATGAGATTGTTTACACTTAGATGAACTTCAGGAAGAGGTTACAGATTCACGCAGTACTCAGGAGGATAAATCCTCACTGGAGGGTAGTAGAGCATTACTAACACAGATGGTACTATTTACAAGACACAGAAGTCTCATAGTTAGGGGTTAACTTGAGAGAACTACAACTCCCATATACAGTGCCTAACAGAACACACAAGAATATGTACTGAAATCCTTGAGAAGGGAACATCAGAAAAGGTATCCTAACCCCACTTCTCAGAAAACATCTGTTCTGTATCCACTCTTATCTAAGAAACACTGAATTCTGTAGCTGTTAAAGCTGTCCTATGTGCGACACTCTGCATGAAGCAGACTCAAAACCTATTGAATCCACTCAGCAAGCTATTTCTCCTCTGAGAGGGAATCCTTTTGTTGCATAAGGCTGTTCCTTCCTCAGCTCCTGTTATAGGAAATGCAGCTGGAAAAGTTAGCAAGGCCTGGACAGCAAGAACTCCTCTGTTCCCAGCTTCTGGAATAACGGGTCAGCCACTCTTTTATATAACTTTTAGAAAAAGGTATGAACTGACAAATTTTGCATTGACAAGTTTAGCACAATTTGCAACAAAAATCTGAGAAATTAGTGTGTTCAATGCCTCCTAACCTTGTTTCCAACTCCATTTCCATCCACATTCAGCACTTAATTACATTTGAAAAAACAAGTCTTGTATGATTCAAGTCTTCCAGGAAGCTGGTGTTTCCAATTAATTCAGAACCTTGCTAATCTGCTCACTGTTCCAGGGGCTGGCACAGAGCTCTTTGCTCAACTACCACTTGAGATGCATATGCCGAGATCTTCTGCAGAAGGGAAAGAGAACATGATTTAAATTTGTGGTTTTCTTCTAAAATATGAGAATTCATTTCAAGCCCAGTAGATAAGCATTTGTAGCATCCTGTACAAAGAGGAGCCGTGTTGTCTTAGGCTAGATGACACACTAAACAAAAAGGCTTGCCCTATTACTATTAATTAGTCAAAGTGATAGGAGATTTTGATAATGTTTTCAAAGATGCATTTAAACAATAGGGAACACACTTCTGTACTCCTTGTCTCATGCCCATCACTTAAATATGAACATTCAACACCTCCCCTTAATCGAATCTGATTGTGAGGTTTTGCTCAGTTTGAGTTTTCTTAGTAGTCTTGACTTGGATACAACTGCCTTGGAAGTACTGGAGTAGTCAGACACCAATTCAAGAAGGACACTTGAGAAGAAGGGCCTCATGTCTCATTAAAGTCAACAGATCTAAGCACATGGACTGCTGCAGCTTTGCTTATCAGCATTCTGTCAGGAAACTATACAAGTAATGCATTTAGGCACATCAGAGTTCTTGCTGCATCAGTCTAGTCATGCTTCTGGAACACTCAGCTGGAAATCTAGCAAAATTATCCTCAGACAGCTAAATTCGATTATTTGGAACTCCAAGAGCCTGCAAATTAGGATTGCTGGTTTCCATCCATCTACCTTAGACAAGTCTCTTAAGTAATAATTTTTCCTCTACTTTCTTCTCATACATTGCCTGCAATGCAGAAAAGGCCCAGTGCAAGACTCTTTGAAGAGCACAAGCAAAACAGGACAAGATACATAAGACAAGAAAACTCAGGAATTTGATTTTTTAAACAGTGTTTTCAGCTAAGAAAATATTAGCCATCATTATATTAACCATTCTTGACTTAATCAGCCTTTCCATGGTGGCTATGGAAGTTGTGTTCCAGCAGATTTAAGATAACACATGGGGAAAATAGAACAAGTTCACTTGTAAAGGAACTCCACTTGTGTGTGAGATTATTCTAGGTGTGAATTAGCCTAAGTAGTTTATCCCCAAGCAATTTTCAAACTCGTGTGCCAACTAACACTTTGCCAAAAGCAGAAAACTCACTGCCAAATCTTACCTTAGAGTTCAGCACAGTGCTGCATCTTGAAAACCCATTCTGGGAGAAGGGCTGGACTTGGAGGTGATAAACAGGATAGGGGAGTTCAGTGCTATGTGGCCGCTCCTCAGAGTTCCTTCCAAAAATAAACTACTACACCCTTTAAAAGAAAACGTTTACCATGCAAGACATTAAACCCCTCAGCTCAAGCACTCTTTGTACACAGCAGGAGGAGATGTTATCAGAAGTGGCCCAGCCAACAGAAACAACTGCTAAAGCAAAATCCTTTTGTGACTGGTCCATTGTTTCTGAACACCCAGCAAGAAGCAAAGGGTGTCCCTCATTGGAATGGAACAAACCTGTGTAACAGCAAGAAGCTTTGCAAATATCATTAGCTACTATTCAAAACAGCAAGACAGTAGAAAAACAATGTGAGGGCTTTATCACTTCTTTGCACTCCCCACACACAACGGTCCCAAACAATAAAAGGGCAGGAGGTTGCTGTCTAGTGAATGGAAAGGATATTGGAAGGCAGGCTCAGAGTTAAGTGCAAGCTGCTGCAAAATGCACAGCTGTAACCTGCAGTCAGGCTGAAATTCAGGTTTCACTACTGCACGAGGGAGCAAGGACATGCAGGGACATTTATCACACAGATAATCTGAGTTTGGAGTATCACTGCCTCTCTATGCATCTGAGCACAGACACACCCTGGCCTATGCAAGTGCATTAATACAGTGTCAAAGGCCATCCATGCCATTTGGAGATTATTGTTTGCTCACTGGGGTTCCAGACACACACAAGTGTCAGATTTGGTGACTGGTCTTTGGCACATCATCCATAGAACAGCCCTCATTCAAAGCATATGAAAAAGTCACACAGAGGACAAACAAGAATTATGTTGTTACAGCTGATACAGCCAGAGCAACATATAAAACAGGAGAAGTAGCTGGTAGGAGAATGTAAGAAGATACAAGACAGAGCAGTCCCACCCGAAGATGTGCTGCCAGTATTTTAAAATAACAGCTCCCAGAAGCATTTCCCTGTCATGTGATGGATCCCACACAGGAGGAGTGGCTGTGCTGCAGAGAGAAATGCTGGGTGGGTCGAGGAATCTGTTTGCTCTTCTCTTGTTTTCCCCATTTAAACAATGTTTTTATAAACACAACCAAGGAGGGAGGTGGCTCCACTTGGCAGACAGGCTCCTCCTGAGTAAATTTGCTGAAAGTGATTATTCTCTGTTCCTGAAAGCTGTACTGAGCATACTCAATAGCTGTGCATAGAGCTCAGCAGGTACAACCCAAAGCATTGCTGAAGGCTTTATGAAAGGAATTAGATTGACCCTTCCCCCAATATTCCTCTTTCACCCTTCCAAAAGTAACTGCTCTTCCAGTATAATAAGATGCATTTTAAAAGTAACTTTGTTTTACTCCCAAACTTGCTTGCATCAACCTCAAACAGGGTTGTATGACTAATAACCAGAAAATGCAATTTGGCATGAAAAATCACTTTCCTCTTCAACAAGATCTGGTTCCTGAAATTCCAGTGACCATCCTCCCAACACACAGTTGTCCCAAACTTTACAGACTGACATAGATATACAGAGCTTTATAAATATGCTTTCGATTCTTTCCCTGTAATCCCCCTTCTTCCAGGCATTCACTTGTTTTCTGACCACTTTTCAGATTCTCAGAAACAGAAGAGATGTAAAAAGTACTGCAGTGCAGCAAGGCTCACTCCTGTTCTCACTAGGAGATGCAGTGTAGGAGGAACTTGCTCTTAAATCACCCATTTCAGCCCTCTTCCCCCACACACATATAGATGATGCTTAATTATAACTGACACGTATTTCTGCTGCACATATTTCAGTCACCTAATGCTAAAAAAGCCCAATCTTATTTTAGTCCCAGTCTAGGTTCTCAAAAATCAGAGCTAGCCAGCTCATTTTATGCTCAGTCAGAGGGAGACTTTATACACACACATCTGTCTTTTAGTGATTGATAGCCAGGTGTGGAAATGTCCTCTGGGGAAGAGTCCTAGGAGAGCTGAGAGACTGAGGAATTACAAAGCTGCTTACTTCAAGGCCATTTATGATTTATGCACTATATGATTAGCCAGAATCAGCCTCTAGGGTTAAGCTTGCAGATACTAGTTTGCAATAGACAGAAATAGTAAGTGACCTAATAGAGTATTTTGCTACTTAATACATAGCCTAATTAAGATATTACAATATTCAGGAAGTAACATAAGGTCCATGCCCTGTAAGAGATTTCTTGTAATATGAGAAAATCACATTTGTGTAGGTTTAGAGTAATTAATGAGAGGAAACTGGCATTAGAAAAATAAATAAATAAGAACCAGAAACACGCAGGAATGTTGGCAAAGAAATACAGAGGCCCATCAGCAAATCAAAGCAGCACTCTGATCTGGGCTGAAAATAGTTCCCCAAGTAAATTTAGCATCTTCGGTACATTAATAAATCCATGTGCACAGCATGTAGAGAATGGCACATACGGCTAAAGATGCTGAAAGTAAGGGTAAGGGAAACAGTCTGTGTTACCATCAGGTATTTGAAAGAGCCTCAAGGGTGAAATGAAGGTAATCTTGCTTCAGAGAAGACAATACAACAGTGGCTTTGTGCTCTGTTCAGAATTCATGGTGGTCAAAACATAGTGACAACAGGTAAAGTCTTAGTTCCTGTTTCAACAGGCTGAACTTGTCAAAAAGGCTTGAATGAGGGTAAGAGTCAGAACCCACTGCTTGAGAAGGCTAGAAGTCAGTTCAACATCCTTATCAGAGGGTTCAGCCTGCTCCCACTGGAGCCAGAAAAAGAAAACCTATTACTATAACATACTGCATCCTCTCTATAATGCATATCTAAATGCAGCTACAGTACAGGCTGAGGTTGGCACTGAGTTTGCCTTGCCTAGACAGCTTCTCCCCATGCAAGCGCTTACATCAGGCCATGACATTCCTCATTTCAAGACTGATCTGTGTTTTGGTTACAAACTACTATTGACAGCTGGCAGCCAAGACTCCCAGAGAGCACCTAAGCCACACAAAAACACTAAACAGTACCCCAAAGCTATATGACGTTCCTCTGCCTCAAACTGCAGAACATCTATACCTGCAGGTGGTCGTCACAGGCCAGATAGCTAGGGACAAACAACACAGCTGAATGGGAAGACTAATGCACAGTTTTCCACAGCTAACATCAACTTAGGTAAATAAAAAATTACCAGAGCCAAGTCACAACATTGCTTTGTTATACCATAATCCAATATTTATTCTTTCAAGGATTCACTTTCCTCCACTCCCTTAATGCTGACACTACCACTGTTTTCCAGGGGTCAGTGTTCCATGACTGGAACACAAGAACGTGCACTTCCTGTAAGTAGGAAGAAGACAATCACAAACTATTGGAAAATTTTAGAGTGAAAGCCAGTCTCGATATAAGGATGTCAAACTACATGAAGCACACTGTATTCTAGGCACATTTTGCAACTATTCACTTATCCACAGCATTACCAGTTTACCTATCATTTCTAACTTAAATTTGCCGACTTCCATTTACCACAACTATCTCTCTCGTGCTTTAATCTGAGCCACCAAAGTTGCTTTTTCTTTTTGAGATATTTCACTATGCTAACTTTAGCTAAAATCATGAACCCCAAGCATATTTCATTATGCAAATTGCATCAGATTTCAGAGCCTTACTGAGAAAGTCATGTTCAGTTCATTGTATTTGTAATAGCAATTGCTAGGAAACCCAACAGATAGCTGAAAAGCAACTGTGGGTCTTTTGTTATCAGGGGTAAATTCAGCTGCATGAACAAGATAGAAACCAAGTTCTGGCTTATTTCAGAGACTGCACCTTCATAATTCCCCCTGAAGGATATTGAATGGCTACAAACAGGACAAATTCAGTTGTAATAAGAGCATTAGATTGAGAAAATATTGACTCCATAATTCCATGCACAGTGTAGTGTTATAGTTGTGGGGTGTTTTTTTAATACAGTGACCTTGTCTAGTCATCATTCACCCTTCAAACTTTCTACTTAAGCTTTTGAATTATCAGTTATATCTTCATCATAGCAGCAAAAGGATTTCATTTGGTTTGCATTTTTCTTTACATTAAAGTAATCAGCATGGTCAGCTTTGAAGCTTTACCCAAAGTGCAGTTTAACACAGTTACACATGAGTTGCCAGGCCTTAATAACTCAGTGAAGGCAAAATGTTTAAGCCAATTTTCTTCCTGAGAGATAGATTTTGAGTACATGGTGATTATCATGGCTTACTAGACAAAAAGGAACCTGATCATCTTAAGTTGTTTTATATTTAGGATTTTACTCTTGAACTGTTTTTCAGTGTTTCAAATGTTCAGAAACACATATAACAGGCAATGGAATTGCTGTTTGAAACATTACAAAAGGCAAGAAAAGCTTTCATTTATTGCGTTGTGTGATTTCTACAAGACAGCAGTGAAACATTCTGTAGGGCTGACTGCGCACCTTTTGTAAATAAAAGGCAAAATCAAAAATGGCCATCCTTTTTACCCTTATTACAGATCATAATGTAGTGACAAGTGGTGCTGAGCCAGTCTGAGGGGCATATTGTAAATACTCAGGCCAATCTGAGTGTTATCAGCATCTCAGCATTACCTCACATTAGATATTAAGGTAGGTGTAAGCATGGTAATGTAGTCATGTATTTTTAAAATATGCATTTTAAATGTTCCCTGGATCTGGTAGCCTTTAAGCAAGTATTCCCTATAGAGAATATTCTACTTTTTTTTTTGTGCATTGATGTTACTAGGCAACATATGTATCATCCTACACAGTTGGCCATACTTGTCCAAGATCATGCAAAGAAGGATGACATTGCAAAATCATAAGCAGAGCTGGATCAATACCCTTTGAAGATGCTGGAGCAATGCAACAATGTGACTGTAAAAGTGTTCTGTGACTGCCAGTTTTTGTGTATTAGGTAGCACTATAGGAAGCCTATGGATTTTTCAGTCTCCCATATAAATTCTTCAGTTGAACTTACACTTACTTGTGCAAGAAGGACTGATTTTTTCACAAGGTGTCACTTGTGAAATAATTTTTGCCTTTGCAGTTGAGCATGACTCTGTTTTTAGGCTTCCTATTCATAGCTGCAAAAAGTTGCTAACCAGTGACATTCAGGGAATCTCAATGAAGCAGGTAAGAGATTTTTCTTAGAACTTCTACATCACTCTTGGGCACAGATATTTTATGACCAGGTAAAGACAAACATCTCTGCTCCTCAGTATTCAGCTTTAGGGAGAATAAGGTCAATTCTTAAATTTAAGAAGCAACATCCTAAGACAAAGTAGCAGCAAACCTTTAATGTTACTGTTACAAGGTGATTTATGTTACAAGCATGGACAGAACCAAAAGAGTTTATAATAAATTGTATTAAGTAGAGAGGATGTAATGATCACAGTGGATCCACACCCCTTTATATCTGCAACACGTCTCAACCTGATGTTGTTCATCTGTGTTTAGCTATGGCATTTGAAACATTTTCGTACTGAAGTCTTAGAATTAGACCCTATATTCATTATTTTATAAATGATCCTGTTGAATTCAGAGAACCCTTCTTGAAAGCAAAGCCAACCACATGGGGAAAATTAAGAGTAAAAATCTATCTGCAAAAGTTGTTTTAATACAGATTTTCAACTGTGTTCTTCTACGAAGTCACGATTTAAAAAAATTTTGCAAAACAATTACATAATTGTTCATGAAATCTTCAACAAATATTTTCTCTTTTTTTTTGGTAGAAAAATATTTGACCATACTTTGAATTCAGAATTATACTCTGTAGTCACTGTTCGAACTCCTAAAAATGAGTAAATTGATGGGCTTATGTCAGTTATCTCAAGGCTGTTTTACACAAATCATCCACCATCCATGTTCATTCCCCTGTACTCCACGGTATCAATTTGTGCCTCACTGCATGACTCAAATTACAGTCACCACACAAAATCATGCACAAGTACTGTGCAAGCACTTCTTGCGAAGATTTTAGTCCTCTCTATCTAGGAATGTTCCTGTAAGCAAAAGTTTGCATGGACAAATACTAACAGAAAATGGTGGGATTCAAGGGTTGTCAGGTGGGTTGGTTGGTTGGTTGTTGGGGGGGGGTTTGTAGTTGTTTGCCGGCCTTTATTCTTGCGGAAGAGAAGGTTGTGGCATTTTCCTATTTCTGCGGGGCATATGTTTATGTCCTACACCTATACCTAATATAGGTATTATCAGATGCCCAAGTGCAATCTGTCAGACAGGCTGTGTCAAAGCCTAAACTGGCAATCAGTGCAGCCCTTTTGTCTCAGCTGAGGAATAACTACCACCAGCTGAGGATCTGGCCCTTTACATGCTGTCAAAAGAAGAGGGCTGTAGAAATCCACAGAATCAGGTTTTGTGTGTTTCCTGGCATTCTTTATCTCTAGTTTTCCATTGGCCTATTTCATAATTTTATGAAATATCACTCCAATTATATTTGGTTTTGCAGTTATATAATTCTCCACACCCTCCCCCAGCCCTGATTCCACTACTGCTGAAGATTCAACTATAAACTTTATAAACTCTAGAAACAATTCTCTAGCTTTCAGGTAGAGAACTGAGAGCTTTCAGGTAAAGAATCTAGGGGAATTACATTCTCTTAGATTGCATGGTAACTAGCTGGCTGTCAATTAAACAGCTTGAAACAAACAAACAAACCCCAACTGCTGACAAATAAAGGTATTTGAATCTTCTGCTGTTGATAAATCAGCACTATATCACAACAATAGTAACTAGTGCAGACTCACTAACTCCAGCAGCAGAAGCGCTCCCTGTTATTGCTATGCAGATTATCAGATCCATGAAAATAGTAAAATGCAATGTCCCACCCCTGCAAACAGCATGTCTTCTGCAAGGCTCCACGAAGAATCAAAAACTCAAGAGCATCAACTATTTATATAGCACAGCCCATTTTTTTCTTTTGGATTCATGTTCTAGATGAACCTATGGCCTCAAAAAAGACTGATATCTCTGTCTACTATATCTGTTAACTACAGCTTCAATGACTTTTGAAACTATTGTTATTTTACTGTTTTGTAAAGACTATGCTATAACTGCATTCGCTTGAGGAGTCTTTAGGATTTCAGCCCCTTTATATGCATAAATAAATTTTGAAATTTTCTGACCTAGCCAACTAACATAATAAATCCATGAACTACAGAGAAATAGGAAACAAGACACATTGGATCAAAATTAAAATTCCACATGATATTCAGAAGGGCTGCAAAACTAAGTTCTAGGTAGAAAAGAAGTGGCAACTACTTTATGCCAAATTCATCACTAGATTAAATAGAAGTGATTTCCAAAGTTATGCCAAGTTGCAGCCACTTCTTATGAGAACATGACCTTTTCCATTCCCATTACTCCTACCTCCCTCTGCCCCCAGTCCCTTCTTTATTTTGGAATAAAGCCCAAGACTGCATGCACCAGTTTGGTTTTTATAATACTCCACTCTCAGTTTTCACTAAGAGGTAAAAGCCAAAACGCACATTGCAGGGCCCTTATAAATAGTTAACATCTAAGCAAGACTCCTACAAGAAGAACAGATTGAAAATGGCAGCCAGATGCTAGATCTTACAGGATGTAAAAGTGCTGAAAACGGAATAATCAGAGTTTGGCTGAAGAATCAGGGTGCACAAGACAGTACTGTTTCAAATATGATTCTGCATTGACTAATAGCAATGAGTATATATGTCACATTTTGCTCAAGCAGAGAGCATTGAGAACTTGTAAATAAATGCTTAATAGCAGGCTGAAAGTTACAGAGGGATTCAGTTAGCAATTACTACACAGAGACTTCAATAATTCATGGAAGCCTCATCCAGATATCTAGGTATCAAAAGACTTAAAGTGTAAGCAAACCAATAGGTCAACAATGCAGGCTTTTTCTATTAATCTAATAGGGGCTTTAAAAGCTATCTGGTTGGACAGGCCTGGCTGTCTTGCCATCATTTAAAGATTTTTGTGGTCTCTTTTCATGCCAAGTCTCAACTTTCTCCAGGACAAAAGTGCTGAATATAATGGTTATATTCAAGGTTAGGGCTGTCTGTTGCTTGATTTTTAGCACACTTAAAAGCCTGGATTAAGACCCTTGCCTTTTATCCCTTCACTTTCATTTGAATGAGGATTTGACATTCTCTCTTGCAGTAAGTCATTTCAAAGGTCTCTATTTCAAGTGATTTTAGAACAAGAAGTATTGGACTCAGAGCTCTAAAGACAAAAGACCAGTTAACAGAGAGCATATAACAGAGGAGAATGGTAGAGCAGCTTTTCATTCACCTAACCATGATCCAACTGGTGATTATAAATGTGGACCTGATAGAAATGCTGACTGTAAGTTCACCAGTATGTTTCTCTGTAGACTGTAATGGTAGTTGTTGTATTGTGTTTTATATGCCTTTTTATAATTGTTCTGTACCTTGGTTTACCCCAGTTCTCCCCTATATCAGTGGTTCTGCCCATCCTGCCTCCTCCCTCAACCCCTCCCTGGTGCCCTGTCTGTCACTCAGCAGCCCATCCCTTCCCCTAGAAACTTCTGCTAAGGGCATCGAGTGACTGGTTCAGGAACCAGGGTTCCTCCCACAGGTTATCTCTATTGATCTCCCCAGAAGTCCATCTTCCCAATGTCCATACCCCCATGTTTCCCTATTGGCTCCCTATCTTTGTTCCCTCCTCCCTTTATAAGGTACTTTCGGACCCCGGGGCTTTTGTCTTCTGAGTGAGGTCATGCTGGGCTCTGGGTCACTGTCCTGAATAAACCTGGACTGATACCTCCATTCAAAGTCCACTCCTTCTTCCACCACCGTCGTACCACTGCCTCACCCGCAAAGGCGAGAGCCTGAGCCCCCTCCTGACTCCCCGGGAGCATCGGAAGAGCGTCCCCCGCTGTAGCTGTGCCACCGCCAGCCGGGCGCTCCGAAGAGGCTTTCAGAGAGGCATTACGACAGGTAGTCTCTCTCAAAACCTATAGATGTCTGCTTTGCAGATGCACTGAGCTGAACAAACCCAGGGGTCAGAGCAATGAGAAGACACCGAGATTTAAAATACTGTTCTGGAAATGGAAGGTCCACCTGCTATCCACTACACTTTGAATCAGCTAAATGTTATTGCACAGAACGTCATTCTAGATCCAGTCTAGGAGCTGGTGAATTCAGCTATACAGAGCTTTCAAAAAGCGAACAGTATATATAGGAGTATAACTGCTAGGTACCTATACATTTCTGAAATTGGTCTGTGACTGCCAAAGTCACCTGGATGCAAATACTAAATATATAATTTCAGCCTATTGTTCTCTACATAATACCTGCAACGTCAGGAGTTGGAGTGATCACCTGCATGTAGTGATCCCTAGCAGCAAGAACAACCACAAAGTTAACCATAAGAACCCATTTCCAGTGTTCATGGGAGTTAGGAGGCAAAAAGAGAAACCACACACACAGCTATTGTTACAGCTGATATTCTATATAAAGGCTTAGAGGTACCAAACCATCATGAGCTGTGTTCTTCAGCAAGTTTCAGTTCCAGAAGTTTCTATGGCAACTGAATTGTTAATCCACATGGTTTTTATTCCAATTCATGCTACAGATCACATTTGGCAAATGCCATAAGCTCTCAGTTTATGGCTAATTGATTCTGCGTTTGGGGATATAAAATTCCAGTTGCTGGGTTGCAGGGATTACATTGGTTTTGTATTTTCATACACTGCTTCTTTTAATCACAAATATGAAAATCCAGATATTTTAAACAGAACTTTACTAATGCATTGAAGTACAATTTAACAGAAGCAGAGAGGCTCAATATCTGTGATATTGAGAGCCTAGAATGTCTCTTGTGTTACTTCCTCCACATGTTTCTTGTTGTGTGAGCATTAGTGGGCAGGATTTGCCTGAACCTCACAACAACCTGCTGAGGCTCCAGCTCCCAGCCAGCAATGCCACGGGTTATAGAAGAGTGGGACAGAAAACAGAACAGCAAAGGATGTGCAGAGCTCACCACGGCCTGGCTTCATACCAAGGTCGGTCGCTAGAAACTGTTCTAGTAAAAGAATGTTTCTTTAAAAGTAAAAGGTGCTACATCTCTCTTAAGGGATATTTTATGGCAAGTGCACTCCCTTTAAGTAATGCGGTTATTTCTCCCCATTCAAATGTCTTTATCTGCTTCCAACTATAAATTATTTTGAACTATTAAAACTCACCAGTTTTAACATTCAAAAATATTATAATAAATTTCATAACACTGCTTAACTGAAAAGAAGTAATTTTAAGCTCAGACTTGAACAGTATTTAACAGTTTTGAATATTTAGCAGTCTTAAAATTAGGACTTGTTCCATTTTCCCAATAATTAGTATTTGTACCATAATTATAGTGTGTCTATAATTTCAGTAATCCTTAAGAGCTTAGCTGCAAATAGAGTGTGCTTATTCAGTGTGCAAGAATGTTTCCAACCAGAGGCAAACATTCAAAATCTCTTCGAACACAGAGTTTAAAAGATCCCCATGGATGTGGGGATGGATGAAGATAACACACATATATCATTACCAAAAATTCAAAGACTGCAGAACAAAGTATAATGTGACATCACAGGCTAGTGCCTTCACAGAGGCCCCAACATTCAGAAAGTATTTGAGGTATTAGTGTTTGGTATTTGCTTCATTCTGAAACTTACACTCAACTCCGTTTTGGAGGAAGCAATTTCATTTTCCAGTTTTATCACTTAACCCTGAACCTTTTCCTCAGGCCACTTATTATCAGCATCACACCAACAAGTCCCCCAGAGGTAAAGTTTTCCTCTGTGATAGCCTTTGGACTCAGCCAAGGATTTCCACAAGACTTCTACCTAGAAACTCTGTCCCAGTCATATGAGTTACTGCAAAACCATGCCTCCAACAAGCTCTGTTATTCTGGACACAATATCAGCTGAAAGATTTAAGACATATCAGTGCCTACATGCTGTTTACATACTCAAAGAGCCTTTTCAGAAGTTTGTAGACAGTATGTAATTTTTTTCTCTGGGTCACAAGTACAAGATATGGTATTGCCCTGGCCTGTAATTTCAATCTAAAAGTCTCAATTATATCCATTATTGATTACCCATACACAATTTCTACTATTTAAGGTGTAATCTTTAGACAACGTAAGAGGAATACTTGAATCTAGCATGATTCTGTTAAGATCAAACATAAACCTTTTCAGGTGGTCAATAACTGCATTTCTTAGCTTGCTAAGTGCAAGCTGCTCAACATCTAATTAATTAATTTGGCATGTAAATAAGAAATATCTGTTAAAATACAGGACTTTTCATGCAGGCAAACTAAAAACTGTGGAGATCCATTGTGAAGTCTGTTCAAAACAGTAGTTCAGTTTCTAGGACAGTTCTATTTTCATGGAGTGGAAACTACACTAACAAATCCAAGGTTCAGTACTTCTGTTCTTTTCTAGTCTGCCATAGCTCTTTTAGTTCAATACCTCTCCAATTTCAATTACAATATCCTTCCAAAAGCAACATTTTTCATGCCATATCACTCCTTTAAATACGAAAACCTGAGTCACACAGCAGAAATGGAAAAAATGGTATGAAGAACTGGAGAGGAAAAAAAGGAAAAAGATTCCACAGATTGCTTTTCAACAGAGCTATAGAATTTGCAAATCAATTTTGTTTTGTCAGCCACTAATCTGTGCTTTTGTATTGTGATATTATTCTACAGCTGCCAGCACACACAGCAAGACAATGCTTTAGCACCTCATCAACTGCATTAGAAAAATAATGGCATTTATAATTTAAAATGGACAGTAGATTACTAAGTCTTGCTATAATTTTGGATGTTTCACAGCAAATATTTTCAGTTGATATTCGCCCTTCTTTCCCCTTCAATTTCCTTCTCAACATACAATTACCCATTGAAGACAAGTATTTGATCCTTGAATGAAAAAGAAAACTGGCAATTTAGTGCTCAGTAGACTCTCTCCTCAATCTGTGAAAAATACTTGAAGCCCTAGTAACAGTGAAAATCACAAAATAGAAGGTTTCCTCTGTTACAGGGCAAGCAGGCAACTTTGTGCTCACCAGCAGTTGAAATACATGCAGCATGACAAGTTTGGAAGTGTCATTTCTGGGAATTAGAGATTTTAAATATCAAGATCTAAATCTAGTAAATCTAGTGTTTTTAGTATTCCCAGATACTTTCCCTTTTCTAAAAAGGGAAATGTGGAGGATTTACGAAATTCACAGGTGGTATGACTTTTTCTAAAATAATTCAATTTCTAAGAGAATTCAACGGACTTCTGGAAAGCGTTAAATAGAAAAAACCCAAACTTGTAGGACACTGGTAGCTCCTAAGTAGAATCATCATTCTACCAGAGTTTCCTCAAATTGTAGTACCTGCATATCATATTATTTGCAGTCCATCTCATGCAAGGTGTAACATAAACCACTCCCCCACCATGAAGAACACAGCACCCTTCCAAAGTTCAGACTGTGCTAAGCAAGCATAGATATCTGTAAGGCAACACATTCAGCATTCTAAGCTTAGCCTCTATTTCTACATTTCTTTCTCATTCCTTTCCCCTGCTTTCTTGGGATAAGGTTAATGAAGGAAACTATAAAGGTAAAAGAAATTAAAAGAAAAAGCAAGAACAAAATACCACTTAAGTTACTTCAGCAGTACATCTTGGCAACTCAAGATCTTTCTTAAGCTCATGCCATTATCAACTACCCCAGATAATCACCTTCTTCACACTGGGCCTGCAGAAGGACAGTGCAGATATGTACTGATGCCAGAGGGTTTCCAGCTCCTTTTGGGCAGCACATGCAGGTCACTGAAACTGTCTTCCAAAAAGGCCTTAGAAAAATCTGGTGAACACTTAGGGAATGTGCTACTCTGGATTTGGTGTGATGCTTCCTGAAGTCTTCTGTAAAGTCTTTCTTCATTTCCACAAAGACAGCTACATCCAACAACACACATACTACTTCCTCCAAGTAAAAGACCAGCTCATACTGAGCTGGTAACTGGGGGTCTCTTACTCTCTGCATTGACACTGCCTTAAAAATGCATGGAGGGGAAGCACTTCCAGATCTCTAGCTACTGTCCTTTGACTTCAGTTATAACAACTGCTCTGTAGTCCCAGGAATGCCCATCTGAGCAGCTTGGCCTGAGCCAGCATTCCTAGTATACTAGCCAAAACCACAATATTTACAGATTATTCTCTCAGCTGCCTGGAGGAACATATCATCTTCCGGCAGAATGCAAAGGAATTAACAGTTTTGAAAACTCAACATAGTAAAGAAGGAATCTAGCACTAGCAAGTTAACAACATGGACTAGCAGGTTTCCAGGAAGCAGCAAAGAACATTCTGGTCTCACGCCCTGTAACGCACTATGCTACCAAAACAAACCACTTAGTGGCACAAAGCAGCAAATAAACACTGAAAATCATCTTTTCTGCTTCTATGTTATTTCATGAAAGTAGGCTCTACAGAGGTCTTCCATGTCATAGGAAGCATCAAACTACTGCCTCTCTGGGCACACTGCTACCTTTTCTGCAAATGCAGCATGCAAAAACTTATCAGATCAGAGATTCAATGGTCAGAAAACACTTTTAGGATGATCTAGTCCAAACATTAACCCAGTACCAATATGTTCAATATTAAACCATACCCCCAAGTGCCACATGCCTTATTGAACACCTCTCGGTGATTTCACCCCTTCCCAGGGCAGCACGTTCTAATGCTTGACCACCTTGTAAGTGAAGAATCCAATCTAAACCTTTCCTGGTGCAACTTGAGGCCATTTTCTCTTGTCCTGTCACTTGCTACCTGGGAGAATAGACTGACTTCTACCTCACTACAGCTTTCTTTCAGGCAGGTGTAGAGAGCAATGTGCTCTCTACACAGAGAGCCTCTGAGCCTCCTTTTCTCTATGCTAAACAACCCCAACTCCCTTAGCTGCTCCTCTTAAGACTTGTGCTTCAGACCCTTCACCAGCTCAGTATAACACTCTTCAGAAACAGAGAGATTGCCACCGTGTGGATCTCCAGCCCCACTGGTTGTCTGTTATTCAAACAAAGTTAACTCCTGGTCCTACTGTAAGCCAGGGTACCAAAATGCCATTTGTAGTTCTCAAACATGCAAGATGTTTGCTATGGCCACTGCATTGCATGTTCTAGCCCTAACTAACTAGGATGGGGAAAGATTTGCTACAGAGTTTAGTAGTGCAATCTGTTAAATTTAGTGTTTCTAGAATCATACGTAGAGAGGTTTTAGGCAAATAATGATCAAAATAAAATGTGAATGTCTGTGAGGGAAAATGTGATGACAATTGGGGAGGAAAGAAAAAGACAATTCATTAAATTAGAAATAAACTTCAGAACTTATAAAGTTTAAATATATAAAATAGCATTCTGTCCAGATCCTTTTAATTCACTACTAGAGTATAACACCACTCGGTGTAGGAAGAATAAGGAGTTGCATTTCAAGACAGTTTAAGGATGGATGCTTTAAATCCTAACCCTTGCTAGGAATGGATTCACAGCGCATAGAGCTCTCGACTTGGAACATACTGGTTTGTGCCTATTTTGGAAAATATTCTGCCCTGCCAAAAAAGAAAGGTCAACCTCAAATACCATAAACTGTATGACAGTATTACACAGCATGATCTCTCACTTGTCCATCACAAACCATCTCCTCTGTCTTCTAGGTGACCTGTATTTACTGAACAAATATTTAAGTACTTTTGACAAATTCAGGACTTGTGACTTAAACTGATCTTTACTGGTACTCACCCTACGGGAAGACGAAATGAGGAATGAAGGGAAGGGCTAGATCCTAAGTTGTCCCCTTGTGTGTTCTGCAGTGCACATTATTTATTATTATTTAGTAGCTTTCCATTCTGTGGCTGTTGCTTTGATTTTTATGAAGAATTTTGTGCTCAGCAGTACATATGTAACTGTGTAGAGCCTGGCAGTGTGCCCAACCAGCTTGGCAGTGTCTACTGGTATTTATACTGGAGATATTCCACATCTCCCAACAACTGTCTATGACCTCCTTCAGACAGGTATGATGATAGAGAACACTTACCCAATTCCCTCTCCTGGCAGTTGCTTTAGCACACAGACAGTTGCATGGAAACTCATCTCTGGGGACGCAAGGAGTCTACTGCCGAATCACTCAATGCAAAGTTAACGTATATTGTTATTTTACAAAAATTATAATGAAATGATCCTTAGAAGAACTCTTACTAATTTTTTCTGAATCAGCAGACACAGGGAATCTAGATGCCAAATTTGCCCTTTTGATTACATGTTAAACTCATGAAAGAGGATCTAAAATTCAAAAGTCATCTCCAACTTTGAAAAGTAATTTGATCCAAAGGACACAAATCAAAGCTTCCCAAGGGTTATATTGTATAAATATAATGTGTGTTTTCAGCTGGAGGTGATTTTGAGCTAATCAGTTATCTTTTAAATAAATATATAATGCTAGAAATATACAATGTCAAAACAGAACTGTATATTCCATGTAATAATTATCTTTTGGAAGGCTGTTAACTCTGCCAGTGAAAATTGTATTTCCAGAATATTTCATTTGAGCTAGGCCAGATAGGCTCTTCATTTTTCCTATTTTTCTTTTTTTAATGAGCTAATGCAACAGCATACTCCATGAAGAAGCACACAATAGGGAGAACATCCTTCTTCCCACCCTTCAAAATCAGATTGGCTGCAAAAAAGAAAAACAACCAAAAAACCACCTGAAACATCATGATGTCAAGATGAACAGGTGATATCAGGAATACCATGAAATAGCTTTTTTTTTTATACTCAGACGTCATTTAGTATTAGTCCCTGTGAGTGCTGACTCTGACCATTCTGCTTGGCTTGGATAATGAGCCAGTGGGCAAAGACTTAGGAACATTTTCTTGGTAACAGCATTGGGTGCTTAAGGGACCCAAAGGGTCATCTGAATGTTGTGAATGGAAAAGGGACCATCCTAAAGAGCATATAATTTTATATATGATGGGAAGAAGAAAGCATTTGTCACTAAAACACACAGTTTTTTTCAATCACAAGATCGGTGGTTGGACCTGCATATTTAAACCAACACAATTGTTCATATTATTTTGCTGGACTTCTCATTTCTCCAGTCTAACAGTACCCAGTAACAGAAAAAAATTGCACACAAATTCAGCAGTTCAGATATCATGGTTAATTCGTAATGAGCATCAGAACCAGCTTCTGTGACCACAATTTGAAGGAATAGAAAGACAATTCAGCCTAAGTTCAAGCTTCCAAATTTTCTTATTGGAAACATAAGATTAGGACTGAAGGAAATAAACAGCTGGTTTACAAGGCTGCAGAACTTTCTGAGGAGCAGCAAGAATTCTAGTAGAGGATTTACCAAATAGATACACTAAGATCAGCTTTGTGTTTCTAAGCTGTCAGGGATTCTCATATACCTCCATTTTGTAGCTTTGTATCTTTCCTTCTTCACAGATTTATCTTCTTGCTGTTTAAAAATTTCCAGCAGCAGTGAAAACTGGATCTTGCTGTTCATCCAGAATCCAACATAAGCGATCTTGCTTACAAGTTCTTCCATCTCTTTTCTTAGTCTCTTCGTTTTTCCTCAGCACCTGGGTCTTCACTGAAACCAAGAAGAAAGCTTTCTCACCAGATAGATTCAGACATTTCACAGCCAAATCCCCAGAATTTTGATGTCTTTACACTAGTACAGCTACCTCAGTTATCCTTTATACTGGACACACTCCAATTCCCAGCTTGCTCTTAGCCCCCAGCTCTCCAGGAAATCATTTTGTCCCTTCTCCATACTAAGAAGAGAAATGGCCTTCTAGGAATAGGAATCAAAATTACAATATACCTCTGCAAATCAATGGAATTGTACATATGAAATCAACAGACTCCATCATCCTACTTTGCTATTGTACAGCTGTGTCCTCTTCCGTAAAAGCTCCCAGGTATTGATTTTTCTCATTATCAGTTACCATCTCAACACAACTGAGGTTGACTGTTGGTCTCAAACATCTGACAATGCTTTGAAGATCTGTTTAAATATTTCTAACAGTGCTTGCTATGGGTAAAAGCAAGCCCCATAAAATGTGGATAAACAGCATAGCCTCACACACAGAAAACACAATTTAAAAGGTTCTTCCTAAGCTGCGCATTGAACCTTGCAGTGCCTCTGGCTCATCATTACATCTGCTCTGCCCTGCCACTTTCTTCTGCAAGAAGTCCCTTCTTGTGGGGCCTCAACAATGCCACACACTATGTGTTCCACATTGGTTTGTGGAGAAATTAGCCACTCCCATTGCCCTCCCTGACACATAGAGAAGGCAGCCAAAGTTCCTGAAAGTGGAGGCAAAAGGGTCGGTGTCTTTAGGGAGTTGATAGTATCAAGATCGCCTATTTGCATGTCTGCATGCTTGAGTTGTATAACCGGCTAGGGAGTGTGCTCCTAGAAGTGGTTCCCTTCCTCTGAGGAAAGGAGAACCATCCAGAGATGTTTGGATTGAGGGTAGATCTATCAGTTCTTCAGATGTTCATGGGCCAGTCCTCAAGCTGCATCCCTCAATTTGAAAAGGTCACAGATGACATACAAGAGAATGTGTTATTTGCTATTAGTTTTGGTACTTTGGATAACGGGGCTTTTTATTCCTTTGGGAAGACACTTTCATGGTGCAGTTATCTTCCCATCCCTTACAATAGTTGAGAAGGAATTGCAAGTATGGATTACTGGCTGGCCTGTAAACCAGAACCAAATAAATGTGGTAGTTCATATTCACTTGCTTGCTTTGCATACAGTTGCCAGATGTCAGGAAACCCAAGAAAGTAAGTCACTTGTCCAAATAAATTTCTCAAAATTACTATAATACAAAGTCATCAATTTTCAACTAATTCAGTTACATGGACAGGCATCTACAGAGCTGATATATAACTCTCATTATTTTCCTGCTACAAATAACAGGGATTTAAAAGTCCCACCACATGAGATCATTTACTTAAAACATAAAGGAACATTAACTCCTTTATGTCCTCCGTATAGGACAGAAATGACACTGTTCATCAGCAAAACTGAAAACAGGAAATGTCAGTAAAACACAACAGTCTTTTAAGATGCAACACAAACAATGCTAGTAAAAATTTTTAAAAAAAGGTGCCCAAACTATAAAGAAAAGTTCCTCCTAAGTAAGAAACAGCTTTTTTATTCCATGTAATGCCACCAGATGACTAATCCTGATGATTCACATAGCCAGGTGGAGTTAAAATAGCTTTTCAGGGAAACAGTCTTGCATTTTTACATAATGAACACTTGTACACTTTTGACTAAATTGGTGCTCAAGGAACATGTTGAGTAGCCTGATACCAATGCTTTAGAAGATTCATATGAATGAACCCAGGCCTTCAAATATTCATTTATTGGAACACAGTACTTCAGAAGTAAGATTTAGGAGACTGAATCACAACCAGATTTCATACAACAGGCAAGTCTTAGATCAACCAAAAGCAGCTGAAACTTGACTGGACCAAGAACATCTGGAAGTTCACTACCCTAAAACACATTGTCCTATTGACAACACAGTATCTAACCTTATGCAGCTGTCTCAGACTCTAAGGATATAAACTGCATGAAGATAGTCAGAAAAAATGCTTAGAGGTACATCATTAGCTTCTCTTTAATGGACAAACAAAGTGGTTTAATTTGTGTCATACTAGACATTCAAGCACACCCTACCTTGCTATGAGCTGCAACTCTTATTATTGTTTATGCATCAGTGTTCTCACCCTTTCACTCCTGACCCACACACCAAAAACTGAGAATAGAACAGGATCACAGATTCCCAGTGCAAGCATGCATCCCAAGTAAGGTGCATTGCTCTATTTAATTCTCTAGTTGCCAGTACATTTCTCTGTACTAAATTTCAATCCACTCTCAGGACTGAGAAACCCAAGTACCTATTCACGTAAAAACACATCTTATTACGGTTCTATATACACACAGTTCTTCTGTTTTTCCAGTTGCTAGAAGACTAAAAGCAGGTAGGACCTCACTGGTAGATCTGGTCAAAAATTAAAAAGAAATCAAGTTAGCTCAAGTCCTATCTACTCTAATTTCTAGTCTAGTCTGACTAATCCAGTAATTTAGTGCACTAACCAGGACTACAGGCAGTAAAAGCCCTTACTCTCCTTTTCCAAGGTAACCTAGAACCTAGAAAACTCAAGGAAAAGCACAGACCTTCTGGGCTTCCAGTACTCCTCCTCCCAAGGCAGAAGTTCTAGGCTGGGAATCTCAAAGCTTCCCAATTCTAATCAGCTGTTCTGGCTTGCTCAACCCTTCATTGTGTAATAAGTGAACACATGATTTCATGTAGCAATTCCTATGTCCAAGGGGTTACATTAAAATTTCCAATGTGCAGATAACTGCCAAAACTGGTTTTATTCTGAATTGGGGTAGACTTGAGCTAAGATTTCCTATGAGCCAGAAATACTTCAAGTTAATAATGCTCAAGAATAAACACTCCTTGTAATTTGGTTTGTTAGAGCATCAGTAAGTGTTTGGGACATCGCAAAAGGCTTTTTAAGAGTAGCACTTAAACACCCTACAAGTACAGAAAAGAGGTTGACCTCAGCAATTTAAGTTTTGTTGAAGTGTCTCACAATGCCAGAGATGGAGAGAAAACTGTGATAAATGATACAGCCATTATTTAAAAGATGGTGTCCTGGGCTTACGGATCATCAATTCTGATAAGGGAATAAAGAATACAATCTGAGGTCAAACCAGACTGGAAAAGAAATTGCCTCATTAGAGAGTAACATGCCTGCTACTCCTTGAACCACCTAAGTTTTCCTGGCATTTTCTAGCCAATAATCTGCATGTCTTGTTTGTGGTGATTTTGTCTGTGTTTATAGACAGACAACTGGTGTCAGATTATGCTTAGTCCCTCTGTGAGGACAGAGTTCCTTACAGTTACATTAAAGCAAGTATATCTAGCTTCAGCTAGATGAAATCTCAATAGCTTGTTTATGTCCTAAGCCCCTCACTGTTAAACGCAGAGTCTTAACTAAACTTATAGGAGTTGCTTAAAATCAGGAATTGGAGGCTTTCTCTCACTTTTACAGCTATAAGTACAACTATACAGCTATAGAACAACTATATAGCCCATCAGCTGCTCCATCCCACAGCATGTTGCTATGGTTTCCTTAACTTGAAGCTGAAGCCAATACCCCAGTTCTTTAGAGCAACCCACTGAGGCTTCTTTAAATATAGGATGAAGAAAGCCTCCTCTTCTACCAGACCTCACGAGGTCTGGAGCAGCGAGCAAATTAAATATCAAATGTCTCCCAAAACCAGCTCTAGCCAAGCCATACAAACCAAGCAGTTGGCAATGCAGTGATCTTGTTCAAGATGCTGCCAAACTGAATCCTAGGAAATACTAGGAAAGAGATTTTTGTGGCAGTGCTCTTTCCCAGGCTACATTCTTGGTAGCACAGCTGATGCACAGATGCTCTTAATCAAGCAGATTTTCAGTGGCTTCCCCTGGATCCAAACCTCCCAAGAGCTTTGTCTGCTATCACCATTCTCATACCACCTCATTAGATAATTATTATCAGGATAATAATTTACCAGGATTGTGACAAGCTAAAGTCAGTGCTTTTGGAATCCCCAAGAGAAGATTGAAAAAGTGGCGAAAAAACACCTTTCAAAGGACATCTCCTGGTCATTAGGAGTGCTTCGTGGCCACTAATGTTAGCTTAGTTTAATATATATCACATCACAGAATGCTTCTGAGAAAGCATATGCTGAGTATTTTTAAGTGCAAATGACTCTTCTTTTTCAGCAATCTTTCTTCACCACTATTCTCCACTGGGATCTTGGATTTCAGATGGCAACAGTTATGGAATGAGATTACCTGTTCCTTGGATTCAGCCATGCTGGAGTTTATGCAAAGGAGATCAATCATTTGGTGTTATTTCCACGGGCACAGGCTTCATGGCAGCAGTGAAGGCAGAGCTTCTTCTGAACTTTGCTAAGGGAAGAAACCCAGTGTCAAAGCCAGTCCAAATACATAAAGTCACATATACAAATACATACTTTGAGTTTAGGGATGTATGAACAGGGTTGGTATCCTTGCCACTTGCTCTTCTCTCTGCCTCAAGCTCTAGAAAATTTTAATTTCACAAGACATCCTGGTATCGACTACCCTGGATAGAAGGCCTACCCAGGCAGGCGTCACAGTCAATGAGATAATCAGCATTTATTTAGCTTTTCTCCTGGGCATTGACCCTTGGTATTTCTTACCTTGAACAAAGCTATCCAGATTGATTGACGTCTCCAGAAGAGCAGCAAATAGCTGCTTATATCCTGTGATTTCTGTGATTACAGTCTGACTTAAGAACCCATCATCTCAGTTCTAGTTATGGATCAGGCATCTCTGTGGCCCAGGAAAGCTGTTCAATTTCTTTGTCCTCACCTTCTCTCACTGTCAGGATCTAGAGAATGACCAAGTGTTTAAGCTGCAGTTTTACAGAAACTGTTATAGAACAGCATCATCAGGCTGTACTTTTAACACAGCCTGAACCAATCTAAACTGCTGGCCAGCCCAGTCCTGCTCTGTCCTTGCCTCAGAGTGCCACACCCCTTCTTGGCACTAACAGAAGTGACACCAAGTTACTAATTTTCTCACCATATCTCAGAGCAAAGATGGCACTATTTGAGGACAGATAAAGACCAGAACTAGCAAATGGAAAGGCAAAGGGAAATGTGTGGCCAATTAGATCAACTTCAGTCATCACAGGAGCACAGATTTTCTAACTCTTGAATCTTATGAGCATCTGAAACATTTTCTCAAGTGCAAGTATTAGATGCGGTATGGAAAGTGTGAATGGAAGGCCAGAGCAAAGTCTCTGAAAGGGTTTTCACTATTAAAGCTAAACAGTCTATTGGGAAAGGACAAAATTAGACTCCTCTGCTATTATGAACAGAAGAAGCTCTGTTGTTGCCTACAGCAGCCCTCACAGCCAGAAGTGGAAGGCCCAGAAGTTGAAGTGAGGTGGCAGACAGACGAGATGGGTCCTCTAGTTGGCAGAACACTAGAACAGAAGGAGTGCTACTTGTCCACACAGCAAATCAGAAGCAGAACTAGGTAGCTGCCCTTCTCTTTTCCTATATACTCTTTAACAATTTTAGCCATTCAGTCTAGTGCTTTCTAGGCTAAGCATCTGCTAGAGCTTATTTTGGCTCTGCTTCAGGTCACAGTCTTGCTCTTGGGAAGGTATTTGCCAAGTGAAATAGAAACCTTTTGGATCTGGTGCTTGTGAGTAGATATTTAAAATATTGGTTTTGTCAAGGACAACTTCTTTTGATGGGCTGCAAAACAGCCAAATTCAACTTGATACATTATTACAATCCCTGGAAGCTCTGGTTTGTATTGATTAAAGGGCAGTGGAAATCAAAGATATCACTTTAATGGAGCAGTCTTTGAGCCTTTGCAGAAGTTCTATCCCAAAACCCAGACCTTATGGTGACACAAACTGGACATTGCTTAAAATAATTAAGCATCATGTTCTCTTTGCACAGAATGTGTCCTATAATTTGACTTCAGCTGATAAAACAGATGTGTTTAGCTAAGATACATTGAAATCAGTACTGCTATGAACCCGCAGTCAGAATTATGTCTTAGGAAAGGCTTGCTATTACACAGGAAACAGAATTCTAGTTCCCATGCTGAGCAAAGATGATAATGACTGAACACAACCTGACGTAAGCCACATTAAACACTGGACTGTGCTCCGACTCACTACAGAGACAGTTGTTTCTGCTTGAGTACCTCAATTGCAGCAAAATATTGAAATACTCTTCCCATGGTGTTGACATGCAACACAACAGCATAGAGAGCTGCCATGAGAAAGCAGACTGAAAAAAAGTATATAAAAGTACTCAAGGAAAATGAATAAAAAGAGAACGAAGAAGTGTTCCAGCCTAAAAAAGGGTTTCTGCAAAACTCTGGCTGACACGCAAACTCATCACCTTTGGAGAGTTCTGTTATAGGATTCACAGTCTCGCAAGGGTAACAAGCGCTTCAAGGTGAAGTTTTGCTAACTTGCTGTAGACAAACATCAGCAGCTTTACAGTTCCTAACCAATGGCTCATACATTTCTGTGAGCCTTTATATACCCATAAAAAAGTACAAGGCTCCCACAGAAATGAGAAGTATGTTCCACACATTACCTTTTCCCCACAGCCCTCAGATTTACTGTAGATGGTGTCATGACTGATCATCTGACTACCATCTGTCCAACATCTGCTTCCTAGTGAAACCACCCTGCAAATACAGCTAGCTGGCTCTAGGCTGCCATTATTCATAATGAATACCCTGTTGTATATTGAAGCTATTGCTAATGCTGTTCCCTTAAATAGATTCAGCATACTGACAGAGCCCGAGGTCTCTGGTGGGGGTGTGTGACAGTGATGCTATATTGCCATCAGCTTTTAACACTCAAACATCCTAACAAATCCCCTAAACTCTGAAAGTAGACCACAGTAGCTTGTCTTGAAAGCCAAATAAGAAAAGCCCAAAAAGAAGGGGAAAAAAAAAGAAATAGAACCTAAAGCCAAACCCAGGAATTATTCCAAGATTTGCAACAAAATTATGTGCTTAGCATCATACTTCTGATGGCAAGAGAGTAGCATGGCACCTTACACAAGAGAAAGAATTCAGGGCTCAGGACAGCTACAAACAGAGCTGAAGGTGCTTCAGTAATTTTAATGCCCAGAGCTTGCTACAAATTACATTTAGGATTCCCCTTCTGTCCCCTAAAGGCATAGGTAAGCTGAGCCAAACCACTAACTATTCCTGATTTCTATCTGAACTGTAAAGCCTTTGGAGGGTTTTATCCTTTTGTGTCTGTATATCTCTATCTGAACAGAAATAATATTTCAATCTGCCAGAAATCCAGATCCCAGACTCAAGACAGCTACTGAAGCTTTAAGGTGCCATGACCCAAATTCTGCTTGCAAAGTGAGTTTCTTGCAAACTCCCTCTAGACTCATAAATATAGTTCTGTTTCCAATAACATGATTCTATTTAATGCCTTCTGCATTTAAACCCATAATCCTTTAATAACTTTGGGAATATTTGAAGATATTAAAAATACCCCATACAACACAACCAGAAAGCAGTCAGGCATCCCTGAAGTTGATAGTTTATATGAATAAGCCATAGGACAATAAAAGGCCAGACTGACCACAGTAATAACTCCCAATGCTGACTTGAAGAAATTAAAAGCAGGCCAGGAAGCTTAATTCTAAATGTGTTTTCAATTGATCTTTGTTCCTGACTGTGTTTAATGGTTAGCTGTTTGAGAAACCCTCTGGGATTCTGCTAGTTGATTTCAAACTGGGAAACAACAAGCAGTACCACAGAGAGAGAGATGCTTTTCTTTTCAAGAGAGTGAATTAAAACACTGCTGAAAGGTCACATACTACTGGTCTCAGAAAAACAAAAAAGAAAGATTTCTAGGCAGAGCTAGATAAGGGAAGGTGACAGGGCATGGTGAGGGATATCTCCCATAAATGTACCATTGGCAGAAGGCAGCCTTGCTGGTAGCTACAGAAACAAATGAGTGTGATGATATTTCAGTGGTGAATCAGCTTGGTTTTTATTCCAATTAAAAAAAAAAAAAAAAAAAAAAAAAAAAAAAAAAAAAAGACATGCAAAGGGATGTCATCCAGAATAGCAAGTGGCAAATGCCAAATTTTTGAGAGAATTAGAACAGAAAATCCACAGAAAGTCTAAAAACAACTGTGGAAATTCTGAACCTCTCATGTCAAATTACACTGTAAAAGCTGTGAAGTTGTAGCTGCAAATAGAAATTTGACTTTTCAAAATGGGCCTAGAAATCAAACCTGAACAGTCAAATTAAGTGTGTTTCTGTACTCCCCTCTCTGCTACAATAACTCAAGTTGAGCAGTGCTGTGAAGACCTGTGATTCAGCTGGAGTATTGGGCAGTTGGAATCAACTCTTTGTTTGTGCAGACCAGTCCAACCAGCCTGATGCAGTTTGCTCAGCCAATGCTGTATCATGCTTTCTGATGCAGAAAGGCAAATTGGCAATCAGAATATAGAAGGTGAATTCATATGTCAGTGCTCATGGTATTTCAAATCTAGACAGATTGGTTAGGACAGCATTTAGCAAAGAGCAACCCTTTCAAGGTTTGATACAAGATGAAATCAAATTTTGCTGCTGCACCTGAGATCTCAGCAGCATTAACTCATCTCAGCTGAAGAATTATTTATTATTGGGAAACAGTATGGACACAATACTGTTCTACTTCTCCTTAGGCTAGTTGAAGACTTCCTCTTTTTCCAAAGTGCACGGTCTCTGGGTCAGGAAATGCCCTCTTCAGCTTCCTCTCAAAGCTGTTTTCTCAAAGGGTAAGGTCTTTCCTGCCTTCCCTCAGTAAACTGTCTGTCCATATCCTACACATAAACCTATCCTCTACAGTATCATCAGTCATATTTTGCAGAAGTGTAAGACTGAAATCTAAAGGTTAAACGACTACCCCAAAGTCAGTGGAACAGACAGGAGGATAATACTATCCTAGTTGTTATCAAACACTTCACATTGTAAGAGCTAAAGCACTACCCAAAGTATACCTCTGACATTTTTTTAGTTATATGGATGCCTTGCCGTAACATTGCCCAAATGCCAGCAACAGAAATGCACTGGGCCCTCAGGTCTCTCAGGCTCCTAAACAGAAACTGTCCCCTGGATTTTATTCCCACTGTTCCTTTCCAGCTCCTATTTCTATATGTAAATCATTATCTTCTTACCTTCTCCCTCACTGCCCACTTACTCATCCAACACATCATGATGCAGCTGCCTCAAACTGGAAAAAACCTGCTGAGCTGTGAAGGGACAGAAAACACTGCCAGACCTTGATGACATAAACATCATATAATTCTTAGAGTTCACAAAGCAACAACATTTTTGCCATTCCATATCTTGGCAGGCCTCCCTCCACCATCAAATGAAATATGTATTTTCCATTCTAGTTACTTCACTTCTACATGCAGATTTTGTCTCAAGACACCAAATCAAATGTTTGTGCTGAATGACACAGCAAACACTGCCGATCTCAAAAGTCTTGCTTGACACTTTAGAGGACATACGCAATTTTGGTCTGGGCTGAAATGTACAAACAATGGTCATTTTGACCCATGCTCTAAAGGGCACCAGGGAAAAGGACTTGCTTACTGATAGGAGAAGTAAAGTTGTAAAGTGATTGTATAAGAACAAGGGACTGGAAAAAGAGATTATCTTCCCAACAAATAGCACACTGACACATTAGCTGTTAGAAGTGTTAGAAATTTTTAACATTTGAAATCTGCCTGCACAAGAACTTTCACACTTGTCTGCTATCAGTGGCATTACACTTAATTTCATTTGGATGTCAGGTGTTAAAGGACACAGCTCTTCTCTGTTACAAATGCTTTTAAGTCAACCACAGTAGCAGCAAGTTACCAGACAAAAGAACACTGTGTTTAAGGCTGCCTGCCAGAGATTACTTATTTAAGTTGATTACATGGAAAGGACAGTAGTGCTGCCACGCTTTTACCCCATACTCCCTGGGGAAGAAAAAAAGCCAAAAGTCATATCTAGGTTTTCTTCAGTTCTCAGTGCATGGGGTAGGCAGGAAGAATATCATATAAAGACACAAGGTTTGATCTTGCAGAGTAGTGCACCTAACTGATTTGCTAGGTCAGTGCAAGCACGTTCTATCTTAGTTTTAAGTACAAGTAGTATATAAAATGCTTCTCATTTGAAAGCTGACTCTGTCCATGATTTGAGTCAAAAGCAGAAAAGAATCATTATTTTAGATCATCAAGAAGCAGAGAGATTGGGGAGTTCATGGTCTCAAAGACCCAAAACACCTTTCATTTCTGTATATTTCAGTAAAATTTGGGGTTATACTATCATATTATCACATCTTAAAGTTGTGTTGTCTTAATATCCGTAAGTAAATCTCTCCATGACATTCCTATGGGAAATTAAGGTAAGATTTTATTAATTACGAGGAATTAAGGTACAATTGCAGTAAAATTAACAAATTCTACCTCATTGATTCAACCTTAATGCTACCAACCTAAAGAAATAAACTGCTGCGTGAAATACGCGTAATGAACACTGGTGGGAAAAGCTGTATGCACAAATTCCCACTTATGCTACTCACTTCAAAGCCGGCAGAGTGAAGTCAGCAATTAATTAGCACTAAGCGCTTAGCAGGCCGCGGTGCGCTGGCGGCTCACAGCGCGCTGGTGTCGGAGGCGCCGCAGTGCCTGCAATGGCCCGCGGCTCCCCTCTGGCGGGGAGCGCCGCGCATCCCCCGGGAATGGGGAGCCGGCTCTCACCGGGGGAAGGACCTTTCCTCCGGCTGGCACGACAGGCAGCACCTTCGGTAAGGTCTATCGGTGTCTGCACCATAAAATACACTGCTGCGTTTTTACAGAATAGCAGGACTAGCATTTTCAGTCAGGTAACACACCCAGGAAAAGAGGGTGAACACACGACTGTACAGACTAGGGGAGAGGCAAGGTATGAGAATACAGAATACTCTTTCAGAGTATCGTAGTATCACAGATTCATTTATGTTGAAAAAGACCTCTCAGAGGATCAAGTTCAGCTGTTGACCTGTCACTACCAAGTCCACCACTAAGCCATTTCCCCAAGTGCCACATCTACACATGCTACTTTCCCGTTCCAATGTTTGACAACATTAACTAATGTTAATATCCAATCCAATCCTGGTGCAACTTGAGGTAATTTCCACTTTCAGAATAAAAGCAGTTAGCAATAGAGCCCAACAGTATGCAGTGATTTACAAAATTACAACAAAAAAAGCATACCACCAAACCCACCTTCTCTTCTTGAAGAGCCTGTTCCAAGTTATTACTGAAAAATTCCCACCAAAGCCTGAGGTGTTATGGTACTGAAACATAAAAATCTGCCTTTCAAATCAAAATGCCTTTGACTGTGGTTTTTAAAGGTAGTTCACCCATCTTTTTTTGACAGATCTCTCCTTGGTTATTGGAAGCAGTGGAACTCTACATGCAAGAACTAAATAAAAGTAGCTAAAAAAATAGGTTTTGGGACATATTTCAACAATTAAAAATTTCAACACTTCTCTGAGCCAAAAATTTGTACCATTTGGGGTTTGCCTGGGGTCTAGGACACTTACTTTATTTCCACAGCCATTCTTTAGTATGTGTCTCCATTTTCCCTTCCTCAGTGAGTATAAAACTCTGACCATGAAGGTATCTGTTGCCCTACACATGCCAGCCTGTGGGCATTGCTCTCTGTTAGTTTTCACTGCAAGTTTTATTGTGTACTTTTACTTTTGCTGGATCCCTATATTTCCATATAGTGACTAAAAAACAGCAAGCAGCCCCCAGTGTGCTATTTTTGATCACCTAATGAGAACTTCTATTGCCACTCTAACTTTAGCAAAGGTGTATTCTTTTATCTACATGGTATGCAATTGACACTATGCCTCATTATTTATAGATGGTATTTGGATTTTCACTTTGGCATTACCTCAGTAGTCCTATGGGTCAGTGTAATTTCTCTGATAATTAAGGTGGCCCCATAAAACATTATACAAAAGCAGGGAAGGGCTTGAATCCTTCTTGATGAAATGATGAGGGTGAGTCAGGTGATGCGTTGCACTGGCAGCTGGTGGCTGTCAACAGCTGTCTTTCATCTACTGGCAATCTAAGTATCTAAGACATTTGATGAAGACTAAATAAGGGAACTATTATCTTTTTTTAATGGGAAAAAACCCAAGACAACTCCTAAATAAACAAGCCAACCCTTCACAACCCAGAAGCTGAACCATTGCCCATGACTGCATCATGTATAAGTCCTGGACAGAGGGCAGAACTAATAGATCCTTGCATGGTTTAACACCAGGCAGCAGCCAAGCAGTGCACAGCCTCTGGCTCACAGCTCCACCAGCGGCATCGGGGAGAGAATCAGAAGGGTAAAAGCTGGAAAACTCGTGGGTTGAGATAGAGCTTAATAGGGAAAGCAAAAGCCACACACACAAGCAAAACAAACCAAGGAATTAATTCACTGCTTCCCACGGACAGGCAGGTGTTATGAAGCTGAGTAGCACAGAGTCCCCAGGCAGGTGCAAGAGAGAGCCCTTTATTGCAAAAACCAGGCCTTTTAAAGCATTTAGCCCCTTATCGAGTACATTCTGTTTAAGCACAACAAATGTCATTCAACTAACTGCCATAAACCACAATGTGAGCACATAATGGCTGTATAACTTGTTTTTCTACCTCCAGTTCAGCTGAATCACTTTCCCCAAGTCCTCTTCTAGTTAGCCAAAGTAGCAGGCTTGAGCCATGATTTTACAAGGCCCTTATTTTATTAAGGTTTGACCTATATGCAACAGGCAGCTGTTCAGCCATCTCCAGGGAAGCAGGACCCCATCACCTGTACCCATTATTTGGGAAGACAAAAAAAACATCACTCCCAACATCCCCCACTTCTTCCTTCTTCTCCCACTTTATATACTGAGCATGGTGTCACATGGTCTGGAATATCCCTTTGGTCAGTTTGTGTCTCCTTCCAACCTTGTAGACAGAATGTACAACAGGAAACCTTTCTTCTAATAAAGGAATAAAAATACCATATTCAATCCCATGAAACTAACCAGATAAAACTGCATCCTGAAATGATGAGTCAAATCAGTTGTAGATATTTTACTTCACCTGTAATGCAATGTAACAAATACCCCTAGAGCAAGAAATGATGTTAATGCCAGTAATCTGAGCAAGATAAGAAGATGGCTACTGATAAAGAAATTATACATCACCAGTGAAATTGAAGCTGACATGACAGCAAATGCAATAATAATGACTCAGTCACAATCAAGGACTATAAAGAGAAATCATACAAGAGCAGAGCTTGGAGATAATCATATTCACCATCAAAATCAGATGCAGGGAAACTGTAAAACCAGAAGGCCCTGAGTTACCATGCTGATCCATGTACACATGAGAATGGGTTTTCTCTATCCCCTAGGCAGAGAGATTCTACCGCAGTGGGGTAGTATCTGAACATCTTAATCATATCAGTAGATGTATGTCAAGTTTTTATCAATAGGCACCATTGATAAGTGTATCTATCCTCCTCTAAAAGTAACCTGATACTTTTTGAAACAATATCAATTATAAAGGTCTTCAGTTTTCAGCAGTCATTTAGCAAGGAAAAAACAGTTTTGTAGCTTGGATACATCTATTCCAGGCACAATCACATGATTGATTTTCTTATCATTAGATTTATACAGTGTTTGTATGAGCCAACCACTGATCTTTGACTTTTGAGAATCAGGCTATCCATCTTCACTCACTACATACACTCTGTGGCACCCTGTGCAGCAACTTGACATCAACAAGTTAAAAGAAGGTTATCACTGTTGCCAGTTTTGAAGCACAACTGCTGCTTCATATTGTTGCCCAATTTTTAAGGTGAAAACAAAAGTATAATGGGCTCTTACAGAGCCTTGCTTGCTCCACATCACTCTGCAGCTGACTATGTCAAATTAAGCACCAAGACCAGTTTGATGCAAACAAGAATGAGATCAAACAGTTACTCTCTAACAAGAACACATCACACACTAGACTTCTCAATGACACATCAAAGCTCTGGGAACAGAAACGTTTTAAAGCTTTATGCAATTTGACCCGGCCACACCTACAAGAAATGAAGGCTGCACGGAGAAAGCCTAAGAATAGGAAATCCAGTTTTTACTGGTACACAGACCTGGAAGTGCTTTTATGAAGAGATAAAATCTGTTCATGCTCCCATGCATTAGCTGTCCTTTGTAGTTTTGAAAGGTGTTCCTTACTTACGTAAGAGAAACAAACTGCTTCCACATAGGCAGAACGTGTGATCCTTTTACTGAGGCGCTTCTTTTATACTCAGGAGCCTTCTTCAATGACATTGTTGAAACTACTCATTTACTGATGACGTTCAGGCATCAACTAATGAAGCAGAGAAAACTCCAAAAGCCATCTGTCATGATAAAATGGTTAGCAAAGAGAAAGCAAAGTTCTGAAAGTATCCCGTCCTCTTAGCAGCTATTGAAAGCATGCATGTTTTATTTCACAGAATATCCTCAGGTGGAAGGGACCCACTGGTCCAAGTCCTGACATCGCACAAGACCATCCCCAGGAGTCACACCATGTGCCTGAGAGCATTGTTCAAACACTTTTTGAACTCTGTCAGGCTGGTGCTGTCACCACTTCCCTGGCGACCCTGTTCCCTGTTCCAACCACCCTCTGGGTGAAGAACCTTTTTCTAGTATCCAAACTAGATCTCCCCTGACAGATCTTCAGGCCATTCTCTTGGCTCTGTCAGTGCCACCCCAGACATCAGTGCCTGCCCCTCGGCCTCCCCTCAGGAGGAAGCTGCGGACCGCGGTGAGGTTTCACCACCTCAGCGATCCCTGCCCCACCCGCACAGCTTCGGGAGCGAACCCACGGGCACTACAAGGAACAGGAAAGTGTCATCCAGTAGGTGAATTTGTTGGGTAGTCACTAAACCTTGGATAGGGGTAACCAGCATTTCCTCTCGACAGAATACTTGGCAACCACATATTCTTCTATTGACGCAATATATGCGTCAATAAAGACTAACAGCACTTGCCTGTCTCACAGAACCAAGACCCCAAGGGCTGTATAGCCCCGCATACAGCGCTACTGGAGCACCTTCCCCGGGCGCCGCGCCCGCCCAGCTGCGTTTGCAGCGCCACCGCCTCAGAGCCGTGAGGCAGCACCGGCCGCCTGCGCCCTCACAGCGCCCTGAGCCCCGCGGCAGCGGCCCTGCCGTGCCCAGCCCGCCCGCACGAGGGCGCTCACCCAGCCCCGCCAGGGGAGCGCGCATCACCACACCGCACACCAAG
>WBNO01032125.1:32445-42746 GCA_013400575.1 Peucedramus taeniatus | reverse complement strand
CGCCGCTGTCAGCCGCGCTCTCGGGCCCCTTCCCCGGCGGCCGCGTGGTGCGGCTGCACCCGGTCGTGCTCGCCTCCATCGTGGACAGCTTCGAGCGGCGCAACGAGGGCGCGGCGCGGGTCATCGGGACGCTGCTGGGTCACAGCCGCCGCCCTGCCCTGCCCTGCCCTCCCTGCCCGCCGCAGCCTCGGGAGCAGCGCCCGCTCTCCCCGCGGCGCCCCCCTCACCCGCTGTCCTGCCTCCCTTCCTCTCCCTCCCGCAGGCACCGTGGACAAGCACTCGGTGGAGGTCACCAACTGCTTCTCCGTGCCGCACAACGAGTCCGAGGATGAGGTACGGAGCCGGCCTGGGCGGAGCGGGGCTTCTCCCGGCGGGGCGCGACCCCCGCGCTCCCGCTGCTGGCGGCCCGTGCTGCCCTCCGGGCTGAGCACCCTGTAACCGGCTGTCTCGTCTCGCAGGTGGCTGTGGATATGGAATTTGCCAAAAACATGTATGAGTTGCACAAGAAGGTGTCTCCTAGCGAGATCATCTTGGGCTGGTAAGTTGTCCTTCTGCAAGAACATGGAAGTAGTACTGTTGGTTCCTTAAACTACTTAAAATACATCATTCACTTTGTCACAGATGGAGTGGCAGAAGCACTAATGCCTGTGACAGTCATACCTTGCAACTCTTGTTACAAAGTCAGTGGTAAAGCCCCTGCAGCTCATGAAAAGGAGAGATGGTATTGGGGATTTGGTTTTGTTTATTTCCAGCAAGGTACCACAGAGGAGTGATGTGTTAGAGAATGTGTGCCCAGCTTTGTTAGAAGAACCTACTTCCTGTAATGCAACCTGTACCGTGGAAGTTAACTGGTTAGAAAGAAGTTAGAATACAAAAGAGGCTTTTAATGTACCGGAGGAGTCAGGAGGAATCACTGATACCAGTTTGAGTACTTAGTTCTCTGCTGGAAGTACCTGTGTGTGGGATGTGAAGCAAGATCAGTACAGTGTTATGGGAACAGTCTGAGTGTGTGGCACAGGGTGTTTATCACTCTTTTCATGCCTGTCTGATCCTACAAAATGGCTTCATTTTCTTTCTGTGGAGCAAGCTTCCTCAACAGCCTTCTAATGGCACAGCAGAGTGCAGTTCCAGTGACAGGAGTTTGCCTGAGAATGTGAGATGCTAATTGTAGAGCAGTTAAGGAGCTAGATTAACGAGTTAGACCTCCTGCAGAGGGATGTGTAATTTGTGGAAGACAAAATTCGTCCAAGTTTGTTTGGTATGCTTTGACTTACGTAGATGGAAAAAGGTGGTCTAGAACACAGTGACAGATAACTGAATATTGGGTGTCTGGTGTCAATTTACTGATGTTTTATGGCTGGTACTACAACACTGGCCCTGTGCATATTTTGAGCATGGGTGTGCTCAGCTTGTGATTCCCACAATTTTAGGGACAAGTGGCCATAAAGTAAAAAAATCCTCAGTTAAAACACTTATGTTTAGTATGCTGCTACAGCTCAGTGTTTGGAAATCGGTGGTTTAGGACACAAACCTGTTAAAATACCAACAATACAAAACACTAGGCACTTGAATGTTGGAAGAATGGCTCTTCAATGTGTGTTCTTTTGAAGGTATGCAACAGGTCATGACATCACGGAGCACTCGGTCCTGATCCATGAGTATTACAGCCGGGAAGCACACAATCCAATCCACCTCACTGTGGACACCAGTCTCCAGAACTCACGCATGAGCATTAAAGCCTATGTCAGGTACTCTGGGGGGCTGCATTTCTGGGAGGGGAGCAGGCTGAATTACTGAGAGATGCCCTATCAGGGTAACAAGAAACGTAGTGGGGCGCAGTGTCCTTCTTTGGACAATATTGTGCAGTAATTAAACATAGTGGTGAGCCAGGAATCATGGCTTACTGCTCATGGAATGTCTTGACCATTGTATGTAGGCTGAAAGACTTCATTAACTGGAACTCCATTGGAGTAGGGAATTGTGACTTAATTAACAATTTTCAGAACATCTTTGGGACATTTCAGGGTTCAAATAGCTGGCAGTAATGTCACTAACTTCCATCACACTGACTGAATGCTAGCCTGTAGCCACAGGGCTTTATTGCTCAGCAGTGCACTTATACAAGTCGGAGGATTAGTGTGGTTAAAACAATTGAAACAGTATCTTCTTGATGGGTCTTTCTTTCCCTTAACCCCATCATTCTTATCAATTAACAAGGGAGATTAAATATTGAGAAATTAAACTCTTCCACCTCACTGAATTCCTCCCAGTACTGGCTGAAGAGCTCTGCTCTGTAAGGAAAAAACCCTTTTCTTTGTAGAGAAAGTACTGCTTCTTGACTGTGCATCTTTAAAATGGGAACCGTTCCATAATATCTTACTTAAAGCATAAATGGACTTCAAGTACTTTGAATAATAGGTATAATAAAGGTGTTGAGAGAGCTTTGTACTTGAATTTTGTCATGTTGCTTGTTTCAGTAATTTCTTAAAGCATGATGTATTTCAGGATAGAAGAGCACTTTCTCTAAAAGCAAGAAGGAACTTTGGTTAAGATGATAGCACTTAGTTCTTCATGCATTCGTGCTGACGTCAAACCAGCTAGGAGTATTCTTGGATGAGAAAGAGCAATTAATAGCATGCCAGAACTGGTTTCCTGTCCTCAGTTATCCTCGGGTCTTAAAATTGCTGATTTTGGTGAGAATGAGTAACATACTCGTGTTCACGCTTTAGCGCTAACAGAGATCTTTGAGATGGAATTCTCTTCCTTCCTCCCTTATATATGTCCATGCTGAAAACGTTTTGTTGTTCTCTTTTTTTTTTCTAGTGCCCCAATGGGAGTCCCTGGTAAAACTATGGGCGTGATGTTCACACCCCTAACAGTGAAATATGTTTATTATGATACAGAGCGGATAGGAGGTGAATGCTTTCTTCCTATTTTGCTTATAACCATTGTTGTGACAATGTTCAAACGCTTCTTTTACCCTGGTTAAACTGCTGTTCTGGGAATTTTACTGATAATCAGACTGTCTTGCTGAAGCTGACCTAAAAAAATCTTCAACAAGTTAAGGGTTGAAGCTGGTATCTGTGGCAGTCAGTTTTTTTCACTGATCCTCCTTTTGCTTTCAGTGGATCTTATCATGAAGACCTGCTTTAGCCCCAATCGAGTGATTGGCCTGTCCAGTGACTTACAGCAGGTGGGGTCAGCATCAGCCAGGATCCAGGACACCCTGACCATGGTGCTGCAGTACGCCGAGGACGTGCTGGTAAGGCCAGCTTTCTATCAGCCTGCAAAAAAGCTTGATGTTAACTTGTGCATCTTGGTTTTCTCCTTATTATTTCTCTTTCTGGGCCATAAACTTTGAGTTGCACTTATGCTGAAGTGTGTGTTTCTTATGCTTAGTCTGGCAAAGTGGCTGCTGACAACACTGTCGGGCGCTTCCTGATGGATCTTATTAACCAGGTGCCAAAGATTTCACCAGAGGACTTTGAGACCATGTTGAACAGCAATATCAATGTAAGACTGTCATTAATTTTTTCTGTGCCTTGCTAGCAATTTTGAAAATTTGTCAGACATAAATTTGTCTATGATCTGTATTTTCATACAAACATACTAATAGCTAATATAGCTTTTTTTATTGTCAATAATTTGGTGTTTTAAGGGTTGAGGGTGGATAAAGAAGCTCAGCATAATCTTGCAAGCTACTGCAGATGAAAGTATTAATTTTTAAGGACTTAGGAATTTTCCAAGTCATCTGAAAACCAGTACCAGTTCTTCTTTCATAGTGATTGGACAGTATGAATTACCAAACTTAAATAATTTTTATTTCAGCAATAACTGGTGACTTTCCAGATTCTTTGCCTGAGCTGGAGTTCTGTCTCTTTGCATAACACAACGTGAACAAGGTTTTAGCATGCTACCTGATTCCTTTAACAGATTTTTAGAAAACTTAAGTTTCTGAATGTGTTGTTCACCCACAGTCTGTAAGACCAGAACTAATTTTTAATTTTGCTTACACCCTTTGACTTCTCTGGTTAACATGGGTGAACTCAGAGTTAAAATTTCACAAGCACTGTTTCATATGCCAGGAATACCAGAAGCTTCCTGCAAGGGAAGCATTCCTCAGGGTAGGACTTTCAGGACTAAGAGTATTTCTTGTACCTGACTGTAAAATGCTTTACCGATGTTAAAAATTCAGCACTCTAATAAGATGTTAATGTTTCTGATCACTGTTTTTTTCCCCTCCCTTTCAGGACCTTCTGATGGTAACCTACTTGGCAAATCTCACACAGTCACAGATTGCTCTCAATGAAAAACTTCTGAGTTTATAAAGAAACTTTTGCCACCCTAAACTTTAAGGAGCCTGAAGAATGAGCAGATACACTTCTCTGTGGTGTTAGAAATTTCCTTGGACTGTAATTTAATTACCTACATGACTTGGTTTACATCATTATTTCCATTGCTCTGAAAAATCCCAAACATGTTTTAGGAAATGAACCGAAGTGGCTGCAGTTCAGTTGAGCCTGGTATTCTAAAATGGAATATGAGAATCTTATGTCTTGTGGGTTTGTCTACTTGTATAACAAATACAGCTTTATTGTAAGAATGCATTTGGAATAAAAAGTTCCATTGCAGTGGCAACAATGGCTTCTGTCCAGAAAAAAAACTTTCTGATTTATTGTGTAATTAATCCATTTTTGAAAGGGGGTGGGGGGGGTGAGATGGCATCAGGAAAGAAAGAGTGGATGGGAATGAACTCCAGTTCTTTGCAGTTTTTTTCCAACTGCTAAAGCACAATGAAAGTTGTGGGGATTTGTGTTGCATATAATATGCTCTACCATGAAGGACTGCAGAATCTGGTTTATTAGTGGTGCTGTGTATATCCCTTCAGCAGGGTACTGACAGACTATGAGACAGTAAATTCAATTTATGGTATCACTTCTACACACAATTATTTTCTGATTGTTTGGGAAAGTAAGTAAAGGTCAATAGCATTAGCCACTCATAAGGGGGGAGTTCAGAGAATTAAAGCCAGCAACTGAGTTCATGGTAAAAGAGTTTGAAAAGCATTTGTGGCTAAACAAACTTGGCTACTGGAGTTTCCATCTTTGCCAAAGAAGAAAAGGACAGCAAAATGACAATCCATGAGATTTGAGGTTAAAAGTGGGGTGCTGCCAAATAGCAATTTTCTATTTCATGATGCTGTACTGCTGCTTAAATTATGTGAAGAAAAACCCCAAGATTTTCTCCCCAAGATATGTTTCATGTTAAGTTACATCTGGAAGAAAGCTAATACAAATATCAGTTGTAACTTTGCACAGTCTCTGCCAATAACGTTACCTTTGGAAGGCTGTCTTACAGTTCAGCTGTGCTGAGGGGGTACTCTGCTTTAAAGAGTTTAAGCATCCCTCTTCTACAACAAAACTGCTCCCACCTTACTAAGGACTGTTTCTAGTTTGGTCAATGAATTTGAAATTGAAGTATCCAAAGAGAGTGTTCTCCAAAACTGATAATTTGCCAGCTAAATGAAAATAAAACTCAGATTACAAATCTATAGATCCTGGATTGGTTGTTCCAATCCTAGAAAGTTCCCCCAGTGACTCAATGCTAAATTCTAAGTTCTAATTGCAAGGTAAATGTAAATGAAAACTGAAGGTCCAGCAAAGATCCTCATCTCATTGTAAATGTTATTTGTGAACATTAAATAAGTATTAGAACTCAACTCTGTTTTTTTATTAGTCTGAATAAAAATGTTTTGCTTTCCTTTCTCTTCTTTAAACTTAATATTCTTAAATTCAGCCATTTAATGTTTCAAGATTTTTAGATCACAGTGTTTTTTGAATAAAGTTTTGACATGGCATCAAGTGGTGCAAAGGTGGACAAGTCTCAATTACTGCAAAGAAGTTGCAGGAGGGGGAAGCAAAATATTCTTTCCCTGATCTCTCCTCTGCAGGAAACTCTTTGTCATTCCCTGTTGGGAAAAGGAAGAAAACATTAAAAGAAAGCTATTCATCTTTTAGAGTGTTAAAAATCAATGTTGTTTTATAAGCTGGTGTGCACAAAATGCAAAGTTCCAAGAAGAGCAATTTGTGATCATTGTGGAATTTGCCAGTTCCTGCAAGTGCTGAAGACTAATAATGAAGATATGTGATAAGGGACTGAGGTTATGTCTTCCTTGGTAGACAGATTCACTGCAAAGCAGAGGTAGCTGAAGTGACCAAAGTCCATGAGTTTAGGCCTTTGCAAGACAGGACATTGCCAAATGCTTGGAAGTGGAGTAGGAAAAGAGATTCCTTTTAAAAACTGTGTCTGATCCCATCCATTCTATCCTTGTGAATGGACACATGGTGATCCTTACTTTCACTCTGGAGTTTTGAATGTCTGATTTCAATTTCAGTGACCACTTTTATGAAGGACAACACAGTAAACACAAGTGTAATGCATCATTTTGCTTAATTGTAAAGCCTGAGCTCTGCTGTTACCTAGAAGGCATTCCTTCTCTAGAGCTGTAAAATGTTGACAGGAATTACTAAAGGTATTCTATTAGAATTGTTCCACTCCACAGGAACCTGTCTAAAAACTTGAAGTTCAAGAGAAAATCTGGTGTGAAAAGCTTGGGAATCAAGAAACATCACCAAGGATTTCAAGCTTTAACTCTATTGATTTGTAAACTGCATGAATTTATTAGGCAACTTTTTTTTTCTCTCTCTTTTTTTCTGTTTGTATGTTTCTTTTTCAGAATGTGTTGCTCCAAATAATTGACAAAGTTAGTTTTACACAGTCAAGATAGATAATTCTCTGGTATTCTTCTGTATATTATATTGAGTCATTACTAGTGATCTCACTAATACAATAAAAAACTCCCATCCTCTGTGACGCATTCAGCATTTTCTTTTCCTAGTGACTTCTCTGAATGAGTATAAATTCCTGGTCATTACTGTATTATGTTTATTTGTGACAGTGTGCATATTTTCCTTGTAAATATTAGGCTTTAAAATACCTTGTTCAAACAACTCTTTTACCAGCTCCCAGCACTCAAGTATTTAATGGCTCAAATTATGTAAATTATTAAGAATGTTAAAATGTTTAACATCTTTAGATTTTTTTTTTTAATCCTGGTTTAGTTGAGCTCATCTTGGGTTTTTACCTCAGCATGAAGTTCTTGAACAGTTCTTTTCCTCAATATACATAATAATATTCAGAACAGAGTTTAATGTTACAATTAATTCTCTTGTTCTTTTGGTATAACTTGGAGGAATGTATGAAATCCATCCATCTTGTTGCCTTGGGCAACAAGACAGACACATAATCTCAGGCAGTTTCAACAAAGGAGGAGAGTTTCAGCCAAGCACCTCTGGGCAGTACAGAGGCAATGAAGATGGGTTTTGCAGTGAGCATGGTGACTTTGGACAAGCTGCAGTTTAATTAGCACACAGACACACTTCACTCTGACATCTTCCCAGCAAAGCAAGACTGCTGTGTTTCTTATCAAAATTAATACTTGGAGGATAAACTATCTTATTTATAATTTATATTTAGGGAATGCCTTCATAAAAATTCAGAAGGAGGTGGTAATGGTCCCCTATTTTTTAACCGATGAGACTCAGCAGAAAAAAAATCTATATTGTTGGGAATAACAAACTTTGTCATCTGCAGTTTGAAACTTAAAGCCTTGCTGCCAGAATAGCAACTTCATTTGGTGATTATTTCCATGTACTGGGATGAAGGTCACTAAATTTGTGTTTTTAGTTGAGTCACTTCAGTTTCTTGGCAGAAAACTTAAACCTGCTGCAAAGAGGAGGCAGTGTTTTGGTGTGTAATTTTGTGAACCTGTGGACATATGCCACCTACACCTGAAATTAGGTTCAATCCTAATGATTGAAATTGCTGTGAAAATGGTAGGCACACAACCCTTCTAGAAGAGTAAAGCAGAATAAGCTGCTGTTCTCCTGTGCTTTGAGGAAGAGTGAAGCTTCAACTTCCTCACAAGGGAGCTGGAGCCTGGTTGGCAGCTCTGTTGTACGGGTTGTGTGAAACGCTGATGTTCGGAGCAGGGCGGGTGGAGCCCTAATGTGACTCACCGGGCAGGGAGGGACTCCCTTGAGCAGCGAACCAAACACGGGGCTCCTCCTGAAGGGAGCTGAACTCGCTCTGCTCCCTGTGCACAGGGAAGGTAACTCAACAGCTCACTGGGACCGTGTGTTTTAGTAACTGCAGTCACAAGGCAATCTAACAGAATAAGTGTTTTTAGCACATAATGTAGACTTGGGCCACTGCAGTATCCAGTGGGTTTTTTACACTTTGACCTATGGTTCAAAGCTGACCAGTTCTTAAAACAAACTTGGGGAAAGTCTTTAATTTAATTATATTGGCTGGTGTAGAACACCAAAAGTAATACTTTGCATTACTTAAATGGGAAATAATGTTCCAACCAGGACACATAGAGAAGCAGCAGTGCTTTAGCTACCTACATCACCAACAATAAATTCCTCTGGAAAAAAGTTTTGTTTCAGCTCTTCTGACAGCACTCAGCACAACTATGTATTTGAACCAAGTCACTCCAGATCAGAATTCTGTCCAGTACCATGTCTTAGGATCAGATGCAAGAATACTACAAAACAGAAGAACAAAAGTTTGTCTCTCCACTAAACTTGAATTTTCTAATATCGAGAAGCTGCCTTGACTCTGCATGGAGTTTTAGAAGCTTTCCTAAATGTGTGGGCTCTAGGTATAGTAACAAGCCAAGGGATTTCCCTAAATACAGATAGTGAAATTAGATGACCACAATGGTTCCATTGCATGCTTTAAAAAAGTAATTCCAAACATTGTCGTCGATACATAAACATTCAATGCATTTAACAGATTCTTCAGACACATGTAATTTTGTTAAAAATATTCTCTTCTTCATTTTACACAAAAAGAAAGGAATTTGTTTTATAACAAATTTTTCTTTTCTTGAGTAGCTTAAATCAAAACAATCCACTAAATGAAAAAGATAAAGAACTGTGTACTTTACAAATGTACTTGGTTCCCATGGAAACAAGGATTAAAATATATACCTGTCCTGAAAGAAATGTGCTTAACAGGTGAAATAAAGAAGACATGCACTCGGAGTGTCAGCTGAAGAATGCTGTGAAGATTAAATTCTTAAAGCCACTCCTGATGTGTTCTGGGTAAACAAGAGAGAACAAGCCCAATTTTCCTGGATAGGTAATGTATTAGATTCATGTGGCTTTAGGTGCTCTTCATTTGAAGCAAGCAAGCATGGTAAATTATTACCCACCTATTTTCTGCTGTCTGCACTTCATGCTGTTTTACGGACAAAGAGAACAGTAGTTGTTATTTCATCTAGAACTGAAGTGCTGCACCTGGTTACAGGAAAGAACCAAAGCTCTTTGCATTGGAATGGTTTCTAAACTGCTAACATGTTTGTCATATACAAAAAAGGGGATATTTTGAATAATGTCAAGTAACTGGTGCATTATATTATAGGTGAATCCTTCATAAATTGTATCTTGTTTGTCAGAATGTCTTATGAATAATTAACCATCAGCTGAAGAAAGGACTACGTGTGTATAATGTCTATTCAAACATATTCAAAGCATAACACTAATAAACATTACAACAGACAGAAACAAAACAGTAAGTGCACTCCCCATAATTACATACAAATAGCTATAATTAAGATTTCTTTCTAGAAAAATGTATGTAGTAGTCAGTCAATCTTACCTTTCTGTCCTCTTGGGACATAGATCCTGGTCTTCAGTAACTACAGCAAAAGGAGCAGCTCCTCCAGCTCTAAGCACTTAGGTCTTTTATATTCTTTGCCCGTTACATGCAATTCTGATGGCCTGGGTAACTTGATGGACTCCCTGCAGCTACTGAACAATGATCTTGATCTAAAGACGCAGGTGTTACTGGATTACAGACTTGTTTAAAATTACACGCATTAGAGCTGAACTCCATTAGAGTGGTGCTACAGGGAAACTGCAGTGTGGACTTTTCTCTCCCTTTCCTAGCGGGTGGCAAAGAACTCCCGTGGGACAGCATCTCCAGGCGCTTCCTGTGTGAACGCTTCCCCTGTCACAGCTCCACTGGCGAGTGGCTCTGCGTTTGTGGCACTCGTGCCTATGAGCTTACCCCTCGTCCGTCCCGAGAGACAGCCGGGCATCTCCCAGCTTTCCTTCAGCGAGACGGAGCGAACCTGCACGGACAGCAAAGGGTTCTGTGCCGGCAGGGCCGTCACTGCCGGCACCGGGTGCGGTGCCCCTGCCCGCGGGGAGCGCGGCCCGTGGGCCGCGCGG
>WBNO01032125.1:0-32077 GCA_013400575.1 Peucedramus taeniatus | reverse complement strand
CTTAAAGGCGGCGAGGGCGGGCGCGGTGCTGGCGGGGGTTCGGTCCGGTGCGGAGCTGGGTGGTCCCGGCGGAGTTGTGGCGGAGCGGCCGCAACAGGGAGACTTCTCGGTGTTTACCGGCTGAGCTCCCGCCCAACACACGGAGCGCGGCGCGCCCGCCGATGTTTCACCGCGGGCCGGTGCCGCAGCTGACTCACACTGGCCCCCGGCTCAACCCGCCCCGTGCCCATCCGGGGACAGCGCGGGGAAACGTCAGTCTGACGGAAAAAATCTGTTGTTTTGGTTGTAAAAGTAGTTATGTCAGAACCGCTGTTCAACTTGAGGATGCTTGTGCCAAATTTAAAGTCCATTTCCCCCCCCCCCCTTGTTATTAAAAGTTTCATAATCTGGCTAATGGTTTCGAATCTCCCTGCCCAACTGGTTGGCAACATGCAGGATGGGATGATCTCTACCCCTGTTCCCCACGTCCCTCTGTTAAAAACGTGACTAAAATAGTTACCGTCAGGAAATAGAAATTTGCTCCACAAATGAAGTAATGCTGAGGGATTATACCTGTTCTTATCAAATTACCATTTTACATGGCATAGCTAGGGTACTGCTCTTCTCCCAGGAACTACCCCTGTGAGCCGAGCAGTGCAGGATGATGGATACAGGTGGTTGGTGCAGTCCAGAAACCGGCATGGTTTCTGTCCTGGCAAAGGATTCAAGCTCCCTCCTGCTGGCACCTCAAAGTGTATCCTGTATTTCAGAGCTTTCTGGAAGTTTGAGCCTCTAACCATGCTTAAATGTCTGTCTGACCCTAAATAAGAGTGATAGTTAATTACTATAATTACTATAATTTGAAGATGCTTCCCTTCTAAATTCTGATTGTTATGGTCAGATGTAGGAGAGAAAAAAAGAAAAAAGTTTTTTGGGTTAATAGCAGATTATTCAAGTGATTTAACAGGTAATTAGCAAACAAGTACCTACTACAAACTCAAAGATAGTGCTTCACAGTGAAAATATCTTTTTTTTTCTTCCCCAGAATGTCATACCCAGGTTATCCCCCTTCTGATGGCTACCCTGCTTTCCCAGGTTATCCTGTAAGTATGGCTCTTGAATGTGTTGCATTCCTAATGCATTTGTAATCTGTGAATACCCCTTCTGACTGTGTTCCATGTGTCTGTAAATAGTAGCTAATAGTAAACAATAGTAGTCAGTTCATGTATCCTGTTCTCTAGTGATTATGGTCTTTGTTTTCCACTGTATATCTCTGGGGAGGACTTCACAGCTGTCACACAAGAATTCCAAGAAGGAAGCTTAGTTTTTTTAGTGACGCCCACTATTCCAGAAAGGTCTTTGGTTTTGTTTTATTTTATTTTTTTCTTGTGAGTTTGGTTTTTTAAATACAACTGTCTCATCTCAACAATTCTTTATTGTATTTTTTTAAGTTTCTTCTGTAAATAGGAGACCTTTTTACATGTAGGGTTAGAAGTAATCTCTGAACCAATCTGTACAAAATATTCACATAGCCATATCCCAGGATTTACAGAGATGTTCAACAAGCTTCGGTGGTCACAGCCATCAGGAAGAGCTTGGAACACTTCACTCAAGTAGCCCAGCTTTCATACAGTACCAAGTAAATATGTTTCTGAGGATAGAGGACACTGTATCTTGACTACCCTATCCACAGGACTGTTCCACCTTCAGCTCACAACTGAATGGACGAAAAATTTGGAGGAAACTTAATGGAAGGCTGAAATGTATCAGGTATGGCTGATACTGCAGTCTTTTTGAAATGCCTGCAATATTTTTCAAAGCTAGATTAAACTCTGTGCTTTTATGGCACTGATCATGGCACTCAGGGCACTTTCATGGCACTTGTCATACTGTAATTGTGGGAATTTTACCACTGTTCTATGTAGTACAGAACCACACTTACACATGGATCGCAGCCTGAATGCCTTTAAGATACTGAAAAGATATAAATACATGCAAAACATATATACATATAAATACATGCAATAAATTCTCTGATGATTTTGTTTTACAATCTACTCTTACTTCTTCTGAAACATTAAAGTCAGTCAAACGAAAGACAAACATGCTAGAAAGAGGACTATTAACTCCAGGATTTCTTTTCTTCCCTCAAGGTCCTGATGAACCCTCGTGATTTCAGCTGTAGTTTTACTACATCTGAAAATACCTTTTTTTCTTAGCTAGCATCTAAAAACTAGCCAGCTTCAATGAATTAATTTAAAAGACCTTTTAGTCTCATTGATGATGCCCAATGTGATGACCAATTCAAAAAGCATATTTGAAATTGTTTTTTGTTCTGCAGCACTGGTAGTAATCTGAGTAGGGTTTTGAGGATCCTAATTCCGGATTTATGAATTTAAATTCCAATAAAATCTTTTTGTTGAGTCAGGCAGAGAAATATTAGACTGTACCTCTGGGGAAAAGAATATTATATAGCTTGGACACAGGAATTTGGGGGTAGAAATCTTGGGGCAGCCAAACCCTTAGAGAGAGAGAGAACATTTGAGCTAGGCTTTGCTGGTCTACACTTTATCTCTCTTTTCTGGGGTCAAGAATTAATGTGTATTATATGTAATGTGTGGCTCGTATTTCTAAAGCTAAATCAGTAAAGATGATTCCCAGCAAGTGAATAATGGGTCCATGCATTATGCTTCATTATGAAGCTGTTTTTGAATGCCTGATTTCTAAGATCATGTATAATGACTTTTACCTTACAGGGCTTTCCCTTAGAGATTCAGAACATTCACATAAATATTTCTAATGTATCTTAATGCTAATAGCAATCTTTGTGGTATGGCTGATAAATCATACATGTAGCAAAACAAATGTTGGACTTGTTATTTTTATTTAAAACCTGTAATAGGTGTTCAGTCTGACTCAGTGATGCAGATTTAGTCATTGAATGTCCATGCTTTATAACCTGGATTCCAAAGGAAATAGGAAAAAAAAACCCACCCAAAAAGTTCTTACCCTGTAACATTTGAAAATACTGTTTGTGCAAGAGAGGCAGAAGTTTCAAAGCTACTATGCTCTTAAAAGTCTTTTAACAGAGGGGGAGAGCCTAATGCTTCATGGAGAGGAAGCTGAGCTGAGCTCACCTCCTCCTTGTGTGGGATAGAAAGAGCAGCTTTCCAGTAAAGGACCAGGAGTCCCAGTGGCTGACAATTCGAGTGTGGCTCAGCACTGTGAGTCCTCAGGGAGGAAGGCTAATGACATACCAGGCTTTAACAGGAGCACCTCTGCAATGCTGTGTCTGGTCGTGGCCTTCAGTACAACAAAGACATAGACAAAGAGGAGCATGTGTAGGGAAGGCTGCTTGCCTGGAGCAGAACAGGCTAAGCACAGATCTGTTGTCTTCTGCTGGGTGAGAAGGAGCAATATAGACATTGGAGCCAACTCCTGTCAGAGGTACACAGTGAAAGGGCAGCTAACAAATACAGGTTGCAATTGCAATTTGGTTTGAGGAAAACATTTTTCTCTAGGGGAGTGATCAAACACTGGAACAGGGGCCTGGAGAGGCTGTAAATTTGTCATTGCTTGTATATACTGAAAACTTGACTATCAGGCCTTGCATGGCCTCACCCAACTCCAAAGCTGGCCCTGCTTTGAGGGTAGATGGAATCACAGGCCATCCAGAGGTGACTTCCACTCTGCAGCACTGATTCTGTGTCAACATAGGAGATGCATCAGAACACCCAACCAGGAGGACCTTATCCAGGCTTCAGGAATTCTGCTGCTGCTGCTGCTTCAAGCCCTATAGCTAATTGTGTAATTCACGTTGTTATTATACATGTGGACATTTTGGCAGCTTGGGAGTTTTTACTCTAATGTGCTGTTAACAGGCATACAGACATCCCATTTTTATGTTTCAGCCAACAGGGCAGGAGTCTGTCTATCCACCAGCTGGTCAGTACACCTATCCTGCTGTTCCTGGAGGATTCCCTCCATCAGGTGGAGGGGCCTATCCTGCAGCACCACTGAATGCTGGGTTTCCAGGGGCAGCAGGGTATCCTGCCCCAGGGGGCTACCCCGCTTCGGGGGGCTTCCCTGGAGCTCCCCAGGCTGGAGGAATGCCACCTTATCCTGGAGGTAAGATCCTTTGTTAGAGCACCAGTCAGGAGTGATTTCCAGTGTTTCCCTGTGCTCGTTAGAAATAGTAAAGAAAAGCAGCTTTGTTCAGTGAGGGGTTCAGACAGCAGCAGGCAGGCAGGCAGCCAGGTTGCCATACAGCAGTAAATACCTGCATGCTGATGGCAGAGCCTTGGTGGTTCTGGGTCACTGCACAGACATGGAGAAACCGGTCTCTTACGTAGTTTTGTTTAATAACCTGGCTCCTGTTGTGTCAAGAAGACAAGTACAAAATATTAAGTGTGCTAAAGTCTGATTTTTTTTTTCCCCTGGCTCCTCCAGGCCCTGGCTTTGCTGGGCCTCCCACTGGGCCTGGCTTTGGTGGCTATCCACAGCAGCCTCCTGCCCAAAGCTATGCTGGAGGTGGACCAGCACAAATTCCAGGTATGTCCTATATAAGAAACTTCAAGCATCCATGGTTAAACCAAGAGACTCCAGGATAGGTAGTAAGAAATTAAGCCTTTACCTTTGTTAGTTGTAGCTGTTGAAGTTTTTATGCTGTGCACTTCCTGCCACCTTTCTTGACCAGGCCACTGAAGGGCTGATGAGAACCATCTCTGTAGGTGCTACATCCAAAGGGGATGGCTGTCCCTGAATAACGGTCATGATGTAATGGTTTAGGTGCTTACCCTTTTTCAAACTGCAAGTATCTGATGAGAACTGTGAAACAAAAGTCCACATTCCATGAGTATCTAGCAGTTCTGTTAATCTCAACTGCATTTTTCAGATCCCTGTGTTCACAGCGATTCCTGACACACTGGAGAAAGAGGAAAGGAGAATGCACACATTTGCTTAAAAGCAGTGCAGTGTTTGTAATGCTTTGAGTGGTCAGTTGCTATAGAGATGATTTTCTTTTAGAAAATCATATACAGAGCTATATAGAGACTATAGAGATGATTTTGTTTTACTTTAGAGATGATTTTCAGCTACTATAGAGATGATATTCTGCAATGTAACAGTTGTTTTAAAGAAATTCAAAGCAGCAAAACCTTTTTGTTTTATGATTGCTCTGGTACTAAGTTGCTATTAAAATGATAAGGAATGTGCATACATATTATGAATAAAAAAAAAATTCCAGTACAAAAATTAGTTTTAGCTTTTGTATTACCAGTACTTTTGATCACAAAATGAGATTCCTTCAATCCTTTCTGCAGCAAAGAATTCTGAATATTTATTGTTTACATGCTAGGCATTTTAAAATGTATATAAGAGCTTTTAAAGAGGGCATGGAACACACATTCTTCATTTGTTTGGGCTATCTTGGCTTCCGTTAAAAATAGCAGAATTTCATAAGGAGAGATCTTTCCAGTTCCCACAGCACCAGTAAGTTTAGTATTTTTAGAATTGCCTTGCTAGTGTATGTACCAAAATGCATCTGTGATTGCTTCTTCCCGTTATCCCCAAGGGAAGAAATTCAGTTACTGATTGTGGCAGGTACCATTAGGAAAGAGGCTGTGTGCAGTGGTAGGTCTGACTTTATATTCAGATTAGATGGCATTTCCATAATAAGAGGAGACCTAATTAATTTCTCCTACCTTGTTCTTTATTTTCACTAGGATTTCCTGGTGGACAAGTACCATCCCCAATGCCAGGTCCGGTATGTCCTGTTTTCTTTTCTATAATTAATCTTATGTGGCTTCTGTAGTTTCAGTGTTTTTACAGCTGATTTCCAAGGGTTTCAATGGTGTTCTGCATCAGGACTTTCCATCTACCCTCAGAGTAAAGTTGCCCTGATTCTGTGTTAGAGGAAGAAATGGAGAACTAATGGAGAACTCCTTCTGAAGTACTGATTGCAGAGTTGTGATTTTAATTTGAATTTTTATTGTGTAAATATCTATTTACACGTGACTCTTAATTTCAGCCTGCTGCAGTGGTTCAGTATACCCAGGGTACAATTCAAGCTGCACCAAACTTCGATGCTGGGAGGGATGCAGAAATCCTACGCAAAGCTATGAAGGGTTTTGGTAAGTAAGAAATAGAAGCTTTAGTTCCTATTGATTTAACTTCTTAATGCCATTTTGTTGTTTTCTTCAGTGTTTATTTAACTATACTTCCCCTCCACAAGCTTTTCAAAAGTTACCTTTTCAAAATGGCCAGGGCTTTTTATAGTAGATGAAGTTACACAGAAAATGTGGTGGACGTAAATAGCAGCTTCTTATGTAATTATGCCCAAATGCAACAGCATAAAATGCACCGTTTTGGAGGGACTATATTGCATTCTTACATTGTCCTTCTGTTTCCAAGGAACTGATGAGCAGGCCATCATAAATGTTGTTGCTAACCGCTCCAATGATCAAAGGCAAAAAATCAAGGCAGCTTTCAAGACTATGTATGGAAAGGTACGTTCACTAGTTCTTTGAACTGGGAAACAAACCCAAACTTTCAGCAGCTGCTTTAACTGCCTGGTTGCATTTTAGTCCTGGGGAATGATTTGAGCATTTTTAAAATGCAGTTCTTTTGGTTATATTCCTCATGTATTGGGAGACATCTGGTATTTGACAGAGGGTTGTCCTGATACCTGGCAGAAGGAAGGGTGGGGGAAGACTGGAGGCTGTCGCTGTCCCTGACCAGACAAGAAGCTTCTCTAATGCTTGAAAGAAAATAATCAAGCTTAAACTGCCCTTGTATTAGTGTCTGAAACTACTGAGTTTTTTATGCACACAAACCAGCACTGAAATTCTTCTTTTTCCCAAGACACAAACTGAGAAATGTTTGAGGATTGGATAGTAAATAAAATTCCAGGTTAATTTAATTTCTTCCCTGTAATTTTTGCAACCTAAAGTGAATTTTTGTAGTTGTGGCCTTAGTGAGGAGATAATGGAGAAGACCTTATTGGTCAGAGATTTGGACAGAGGGAAGTTCTTAATAAGAAATAAAACAAAGCTTTACAGGAAAAACAGAACAAAGGTAGAAAGGTAGAAATAAATCACAGAAGTAGGTTCTAGTTTGATCTTTCTTCAGTATATAATCAGTATATGCCTAACACTCTGCAAAGCCCTTTCTGTGTTTCTGATTGAACAGGATTTAATTAAAGATCTGAAGTCTGAGTTAAGTGGTAACGTGGAAGAACTGATTCTAGCCCTCTTCATGCCTAGTACCTACTATGATGCCTGGAGTTTACGTCATGCAATGAAGGTATGGTATTCCTGTGAAGGAAACAGTTTTAAACTATCTTAAAATGCTCATCTAAGAATACCTGGTCCCAGCATTGTTGAAAAATCCACTAGTGTCAAACAAATCCTGGGATTGCAGGTCTTAAAATTTTCTGCTGCGTCCCCCAGTTCCAGACAATTTCTTCAGGATTAGCCAATTAGCCAGGGCAGATGTCCATTCAGTAGAGGAGGAAATGCTGCAGGACAGAACCTTGCTCTCATAATGTTTGCTAGAACCTAGAAATGGCCAGGGTGCTGTTAAAACCATAATCACTGTTTAAACTAAAGGTATATGCCTTTCCTTACTAGGAACAAACCTTTGTTACTGAAAGGTATTTTTGGATTATCCCTTTTTTCTCCCAAAAAGACAATGAAAAAATCATTTCTTGAAGTCAGAGGATGAATGTATCTGTTGAAATAAAAAAACATCATTTAGAGATTAGGTGAACTAGTTGGTTTAAACTTTTAACTCAGGTAAACTGGTACATCCAGTTTACTGGAATGTCTTGAACTGCAGCAGCTAGCAAGTGGAAATGAGTAACTCAACCCATGTATGAATGCACACCTTCTAGAGAACGTGGAGCTTAAATGAAGATCTGCCTTTAATGGGGACTAGCCACTCAACCATTTTTAAAAATTCATCATGTAAGATTACCTAGAAGTCTCACATACATTTCCTCTCTTATCAAACCCTTCTCTGAATTGAGATGCTCATGCCAGTAAGATCCCTCTGAACACAGAAATCACAATTAACTTTTATTCTGGGGAGAGGGAAGCATCTATAGAAAGTTCCACATTGTGGAAGCAGTCACATTTGGATAGGGAATACATTTGTGTACTGACCAAAACAGAATTTACATGTGTACCTTTGACTTTAATGATTATTATAAGGCTATAACTTCCTTTGGTAAATTTCCAGATTAAGGTTGCCAAAGAATTTCCTTCCTAAACCATTTTCCATTTAACTTTGGCCAGTATCACTGATGTGGATGTATAGTTTTGGGGTATTTCTCTGAACTGGTGCAAAATGGCATGTTTGAGGAATCTTCATTCCATTTTAAGTATACAGTAGACTTGGTGCTTTCACACTGCAGGGATACTGTTCTTACAATCTAGATTGTATTAAATTTTGAAATACCAGATGACTGCCTTATTTCACAGTTGAAGGAAACTGCCTAGGTAGTGCTCTGTAGTTATGCCTTTGTTTTCTCTGCCTACAGGGAGCAGGCACTCAGGAGAGTGTGTTGATTGAGATCCTTTGCACAAGGACAAACCAGGAAATTCGCGAAATAGTGAACTGCTATAAATCAGAATTTGGAAGGGACATTGAACAAGACATCAGATCAGACACTTCAGGACACTTTGAACGATTACTTATATCTATGTGCCAAGTGAGCTTTAATTTCTTTTGTTTTTTTTAATAAGATAACAGTGTACAGTCTGATGCGTTTAGTCATAATGGCTCCACAAATAGCCTGTGTGTGCTTAGCAAGAGGCAGGTTTTTAAGAAATGAGCCCAGGGTCATTAATTTATTCCCTAAGATATGACACTTCAGTCCCTCCTCAAGAGATACTTCTTATCTACAAATCCATGATGAATTGTGTGACCTAATTTAGCAACCTCAATTAATATCAAAACTTATGTGGAAATACTGTGCAGATGCAACCAAGTGGTTCCCTAAAACAGTGCTCTAGACTGCTGTTAGAGCAAGATGCTTTTTATTTTTTGCATATGTTAACAAGGTAATCTGGGTGAAGCTGATTGGATAATCTCTGTGGTATGTAGAATGGCTGTGAGAATCCCTGCAAACAAGATAAGACGTGTCACAGGGCAAAACCTCCCCCCCAAGTTACTCCATAGCCTGCCTTCCCTTTACGTCACCAGAATCAGGGAGGTGCTGCAGCTGAACTCAGATGACCACTGGAGCTTGTTTATCCCATATAATTTACTAGGGCTCATTTTGTGTTGAAGAATAGTAACTTGCAATTACTCATATTTAGGAAGAAATATGTAACTAATGCAACTTCCCACATTTCTCTGATCAATTTGCCTATTTCTGTTAGAATTTCTATGACACTTCTCTATCTCATTGGATTCTTCCTTTGTGAGAGTTCAGCTATGCTCTAGGTATTTGGTAAAAAGTCAAAATCCACAATAAAGCAAACCTGGAGAAGCTCATGCTACTAATTTTTATTTTGATAAATACAGTAGTTTACAATAACTGACAACCACATCATTTAAATAGTATATTAACCTCTATAGATACAACAGTATTGGAGAGAATGTATTCAGCCTACTCAGCCAGTATGTTTAGCAGTATCCATCCATGCACTGGGCAGCAAAATGCCAAAACAACTACCAAAGCACATGAAATGTCATATAAGCCCTACTGACACAAGTGTAGTAAGTGCTTTCTAGAGACATTCTTACTTGAAATAAGCAACTTCTAAATAAAATAGGAGGGAAACCTGAGATATTTCAGGTGTGCATATTCAGTAAGATAATTCATTAGTTCATTTGGGAAGAGTCTTTGCAACTTGAAGCCTAGAAACAAACAAATCAAGAGAAAGCTTGCATTATTAAGTAAAATAGAGAATTAAGCACAGTACTTAATTAGAACTATGAGATGGTTTGTAGAGGTGAAGTTATCTAAGTCAGTGTATCTACAATTAAAGCATGTCCTATAGATAGGGTTCTGAGCCACTTTTGTACTTACTTCCTATAAAGAATATTAAACCAAAGAGAAGTTTTAAAGCAACATAGTGTATTTCAAGCTACTTATATTTCTGCTTCAAGCTTTGAAGACATATGCTTGGGGTCTATGTTCACTGCAAGCAGTTGAAGCATAGCTTTTTCTGTGAAATTTAATTTGAAATCTGTTGTCTTTGCATTAAGGGTAATCGTGATGAGAATCAAACTGTGGATTATCAAAAAGCTCAAGAAGATGCTCAGCGTCTGTACCAAGCGGGTGAAGGAAAACTTGGGACTGATGAATCTTGCTTTAATATGGTTCTGGCAAGCAGAAGTTTTCCCCAGCTGAAAGCAACAGTTGAGGCATACTCCAGGGTAGGAGGTCTTCACTGATTTCAAATAAGCTTGTGCAATATATTTTAAATTAAGATTCCAGTTGTTACTGCATTTCATCATCCATATATTAATCTCATTTAATTGTAGATTGCTAATCGCGATTTATTAAGCAGCATTGATCGAGAATTTTCTGGAAATGTGGAACGTGGTTTGAAGACTATTGGTAAGTTATATTTTCTTCCCTCCCCCCTTATCCTTTAGGAATTAAACCTAAATGTAACCAAAGAAAAATCCAATTCAGCACTGGCCATATGGCAAATGATCACATCATCAGAGACTCTGCTAGAACAGAAGTAGCTTCGATTATTCAAATGATTCATCTCGCACTTAAATGAAGAAAAAAGCATCCATCATGAAGAAGTCAGTTTCAAATAAGAAAAGACCACATAGAAACTACTTATCACTTCTCTGGGAAGGCAGGCAAGTGCTCAGAACCAAGGGTCACTGGTTAGTGCTTGTAGCTGTGTAATTCAGAGTTCTGCAAAAGGGGGTACCAGTGTCACAGAGCTGTGACTGGGTGTGCAGCTCCTCAGCAGAGACAGCTGAGCCACCCACACAGATAACCTCAGAGCCAATATGAACCTACTGAAGGCACAGTTCCCTTTCCACCCCCTTCTCCACCACCATCTACCCCAAAAAGCTCAGCTGTGGCTAAGAACAAGCTTAGCAAAATAGAAGACGTTGTTTTGAATTCACTTTTTCCTACTGACTTGTTATAATATAGCAGTTCAACACAGTTCAGCACAATTAACTGATGGTGAAAACCAGTAATTAGTAGTAAATCTGGAGACACCAGTCATATCAGTGCTTACCCAAATGACAGCAGTTCTGTAGCCATAATGGATAAGCAAAAACTTCCCAGAGTATATTCTACTCAAGAGTTTAGTGGGAAAAATTCAGGTCTGAGAATCATGTAGAAGAATAATGGCTTGTCTCTGAGTGTGAACAATCTACCTGAAACAAGATCTACTCTGTAACTACAAGAGTTACAGAACTACTAGAGAACCTTCTACATTTGTACTTTTCCTAATAAGATTCTAGCAATGGAACATGAGTAAAATACCTTGTGTCCCAATACCAGCTATCCTATCCAAGGAGAAGAACTGTTTTTGAATTACCTGTTTGAGAATTAAGATTTCTGAGAGTTTTGAAAAGCACTTACAGAGGAGTTAACTGCCACTAACCATAACTTTCTGTGTGAAGGAATAATTCATTTGATCAACTTGAAAATAAGCTTAGCTCTATAAACAGGTCCCGTTACTCACAGTAACTGGATCTTCACTAAGACCAACCTCTAGTTGTCTCCAGGAAAAATTCTGCCAAGTTGATCCTGCCAAGTATCACTACATAGGATACATTACTGGAACTAATCCTAACAATATACTTTGTTGCAGTGCAATGTGCTTTAAATCGCCCAGCCTTTTTTGCAGAAAGACTTTATTATTCTATGAAAGGAGCTGGCACAGATGATTCTACCCTCATCAGAATTGTAGTCTCTCGCAGTGAGGTAAGAAATTCTCTCCTGTGTACCAGTCACATGCAGCAGAAAACCATCTACCCAAACCAGCTTGTCACTCAGTCCTCCTTTCACAGGTGTAAAATCATGTACTGCATGAAGCTTTTATGGAGCTCACATTTAGATGCATGTTGTAATTAGTTTTAAAGCCAGCTTTCACATAGTAATTTAATTAACTCTGCCTAGATTATAGTAACTGCTTGTTTTCCTTTTTAACTGTTGTTGCCCATCTATGTAGCAAGTGAGCACCTCTAGGTGAGAACTTCACCTGTTCAGAGTTAGGACAGCACAATCTTAACAAAGCGTGGAACAACTGCTGCACTCTGCTTTGGGAGCTGCTCCTCTATCCTTGGAGGGACCGGCTGGCTTGTCCACTGCACAGGGTTAATCATTGCACATCTCACCCTTGGCATGTGTTCTCTAGTTTGCAAGAGAGGAGATGTGGGGTGACTGTCTAGGATTTATATCATACACAGTGGTTGAGTCTTCTAATTTTTTTTGTCTTTGCATAGATTGACCTTGTGCAAATTAAGCAGATATTCACACAGATGTATCAGAAGACATTGGCTACAATGATAGCAAGTGATACAAGCGGTGATTACCGGAAGTTGCTGCTGGCAATTGTTGGGCAATAGAAGAGGATTATCTGGTTTTTTGGTTTGTTTTTTTTTTTGAAACAAACTGAAGGACATGAAACATGCTTTAAGTAGATACTAACTATCCCTGTAAAAGAATAATTTTAAAGGTTGCATAATCAAATATGCCTTCTTGATGATTCAGTAAGCTTTTTGCACTTACAATGCCTTAATTTACAGCACATAATATTCTTTATTGTATAATAAAAGATATATCTTGTCTATTAGACCCTAAGCCTTAGTCTTTTTGACCCAGACAAAACCACTTCCCCTCTACTGGATTCCTGCATGAATCTCTGTGGGAGTCAACTGTTTCAGCCAAATGAATCTCCAGCATTCAACACCTGTCCTGAAATACCTAAACTGCTGAACTTACTGTTGAAGACAAAGCCTGAGGCTGTGATGTGAAACATTTTACACCCCATCACCTTTTAATGTGTTTCCATCATAATGTTGAAAAACATGCAAGTGCACAATTTAAGTCACAGTACACTGACAGTTTAGGTAGGCCTTGGCAGAATCTGACTGTACACACCTAATTAATTCCTTAAATTAGTGGGTAAGCATAATGGTAACTAAGGCAGCAATGGAAAGGAGAAATCATCTTGGATCTGATTCTGAAGTGTCTCCTTGTAAAGAAGTGGGTTCTACAGCAGCTGACCAAGCAGTGAAAAAGCTTTTTTTTAACGCTAACCTGTAAATCCAACCCAAAGCAGTTGTGACCTACACAATATAAAAGGCTACGTGGATGTTTTACAAGGTTTTAAAGAGAACAACTTTGAACAGCACATTTGGTTTTTTTTAGAAAGCTGCACTGAATCTGTCCCCAACCATAAATTTAACAGAAGCATCAAGTCCAGCAGTAATAAGCAGTGTGTTCTTTCAGCAATGCTTTAACAAGTAACAATTGTATTAAAGGACACCCTCACACAAACAGCAAAAACCTATTTCTAATATCATCAGACCAAAGTTACTAGGGCTGGTAGAGCTGGTTCCAAGATGACAAACCTTTCACTCTGCACAGCATGAACATAGAGGTTTTTGCACAGCAAGAACAGATTATCAAGTGTATCATACAAAAAAGCTTATGTATTTTACTTGTATCAGTGGTCTGCAACCTAAATCTGATTTTAGACCATAAACCTTTTTTTATAATAACAGAAATACAATTCAGCTGGGTCAGATTATTATTGCAAATACAAAATAGATGGAAGTTGCTTTGGAGAGACTAGAGGACATTCTACTCTGCACTACATTGGTCATCCTTAGTGCAAGTATCCACTGAGATAGATATACATGTGTATATATAGATATCTACCTGTCAATAGCTTTCCAAGCTTGACCAAGATTCTTACAAGCTTTGGTTCTCATTTATTTGTTCCTGAACAAACTTCCTTACATGTGAAGCACCTTAACACTTAATAATTAAAGTATATTATTGCATATGTGTCTTATGTGACTGAAAATCCCTACCAATTCACTTGCCATTCAAAGTAGAATATTCATTAAATCTGGCTCATACATACTATCACAAGAAAATGAACAGATGAATAGGCTTCTATGTTCTATTCTATGTGAATGTAAAACATTTACCTATTTTATGACAAAAATATTTTCATTACATGCTAATAACAAAGAATTGTTAAATGGGTAGCAATAACTGAATGACTGACAATGAAATTTTAGCAAAAAATAGGCAAGGAAAGACTGAACAGATACTGTCTATCCTGCCTCCAAAAAACGCCTTAATTTTCTACCTAACTTATGTAATAATGCTTTCAGATTAAACAATAGGAAAAAAGCAAGCTGTTAAGAGGGTCTTCCCTCCAAAAGTGTTCAGACTCGCACCAGAAGAGACTTCCCTTTCTAAGAGAAAAACAGCCTCAATCCCAACCATCTGGCTATTTGCAAGGGGGCCAATCTTCACAATTCAGGACATAAGAATAGATTAACTTTTCCATTTCACAATTTAATTTAATAAGCTTTGAAAGGAAAGCTGGTTCACACTATAATTTTGGGAGGTGAAGGTGTTTGTTTGCCATTGAACTGGATATAGGTAGGTTGTGAACTCAGCTGCTCTTCCCCGTTAGGCTCAGCAAATGGCAGCACATTGCCTGACAGCACAAGGCCGCGCTGGAAAATAACCCCCCAAAATCTGACCCAGCTCGGTCTGTACTTCTGCTTCTCAGTTCCACTAACACACAGCTACACTCCTTGGGGCAGTCAGAGACCCCAGCCCACCTCTGACTCTTTGCTGATGTTGCCCTCCAGGTAAGCACACCACAGATGATGGTCCCACCACTGAGCTCAGGGAAGAAGTGACCCACACGTGTCTGCTGAGCCCAGGGCAGGTCAGCAAGGCACTGACCACTCCAGCTCAAACCAGGAACCTTCCATGCCTCTCACAGCTTTTGCTGCTTGACTCCTTTGGCTGTAAAAGCCAAGCCCTTCTCCCCTCCCTACCCAAGAACAGACTAAGGACATATAGACAACTTATTTTTTTCTTCCTCTCCTTAAAATGCTGAAAGCATAAAACAAATAATGCAAACTACTTACAGTTTTCTGGGAGTAAGGAAATAATTTCTTCTCCCAAACAATATAAGAATTAGAGATGGCTCCAGATTCCACCTTACAGAAACACAAAATTAGTGCCTACTTTACAAACAGGAACACCCTCAGACACAACCCTGTTACCTGTCTACTTGCCTAAAAGGTGACAGGAGAAACACAGCATAAGAAATCAGGCCAACAACTACCCAGTTTATTTTCCTTTACTGCAGATCTGTCTTCATATCTGGCAAAAACTATTACAGACAATGGATACTGCAAGGGAGTCCTTAAAGTAGCAAAACAGACACTGCAAGGGAATCCTCACAGAAGTAAACATCATTGCTGCTGGGCACTTACTGCCACAAAAGTATCAGAACCAGTTCTCTCCAATTACAGTGAGGTCTTTCCACACAAAGATTGTATCTGTATTTTCTTCACACACACAATTCCAGCTACTCGAAATCCTCATCACAACCAGATCTGAGTATCAAATCAGGACAAATACTTTCTTGTGAGGTCGCGACATTTTTCACTAGCACTTACAAGGAGAAAGGTACCATCACAATGTTCTTCATAAAATTTCAGTTGTACTTTGTAATAGGTTTCTGTTCTGCTCTAATATGACACCGTATGCAGACCGTACAGCTCACAGGGATAGGAGTGCTTCATAAAAAAGCAAAAAAACTTACCATTTTTAACTTGATCTTCTGGACTCAAACTCTGAGAAGAATTTCCAATTAGAATGCATCTGCAATAAAGTAAAATTGAATATTAAAACTCCCCTTATCAACAGTGTGTCACTTATCTTAATTCTCATCCTGTTCAGCAGCTTGTCCTTAGTTTAAAAAGAATATGCCAAACGACTAATTTGTGTGTCTATATAGAGGGCCAAAACAATTTTCTCCCTCTGCCCAAAAAGCAGCCCCAACACACTTCAGTAGTCAAATATTTAGTTCAAACCAACATATGAAACACAGCTATGCATAAGAGTATTTTCTGGCGTCCACTAACCCTGCTCTGACAAGCCTGTACAAACCAAAAATGGATGTCTAGTTTACCACACACAAAATATTCCTGAGAGAGGACTCAAAAGCCAAAAAAAAAAGCAGCAGGAATAAAATTTAAATTACATAGTGAGTGTTTACATTCAACTAGTTCTCTGCAAGCTAAATCTGACCTTTTATGCTATTTTTTTGAATGGCTTAAATATTGAAGACTATTTCTAAACAATTTGCAAGGTCAGATTAGACCTATGTATGCCAAATAAAACCAATACACAGTGATAGGAGCCGCAGCCCATGCACAAAATTTATTGTGTGCTACCGTTTATAAAATACTTGAATAGTTTGGAACATGCATAAAATTTCCAACTTAGGGGTATGTACAGATTGTAGTTTATGGCAAAGAAAAAAAAAAAAAAGAAAGAGATGAACTCTAGTGACATAAGTTTCAAGTTGTGTTCCAGGGGATGAGAAGGACATGTAAGCAAATGTCAAAATATATAACAAAGTACACTGGCAATCAGTACAGTCCATTATTTGTGAACAAATTCGCACAGGGCTTCAATTTTTATTTTAACCAAGCAGTCCTGTAGATACCAAAATACATGCAGTCTCAAGTTTACACTTTCACTAATGCCTTAGCAGTTGAACATAGCAATTGCTTACGCGCTGCTTTGCTTAAACAAAATTATGTCTGATACAGGTTCAGTTTCCTTTACAGATTTAAAAATAATAAAAAAGCTTGCAGCTATTCAGCCCAGTGATTGTTAGCTATTTATGCAACCGTAATACTCACAATAAACTAAAAGTACCTATAACATCTAGGTAACCTATAGATGTACATCATAGGTCTATATATTAAATATTTGCAAAATGAAAACATGCATACACAAAATACAATGCCAAGCTTTACAGACTTGATATGAATCAAAATTTACTTAAACAATGTACAAAGTTCAATTAAAAGTACCTTAAAATTAACACTTCCATATTTTTCTTACTTTTAAAATTAGTATATATATTTTTTTTTAATTCAAGGTGGGGAAAAGTCTTGAAAAAGCTGGGCAAAAAAGTTTCTAAATTAAATATTTTTTTTTTTAAATCTGTGTTCAAGTAATAAACATTCCTACATAGAAATCTTCTGATAAGCTGTAACTAAAAAATACAGTGAATACAATATAGAATTAGCAACATCTAAAGGAGTAAACCTGAGGTCAGCATTTTACAGAATGACCAACTGAAATGTTTTGGCATTTTTTCTGTTATTTAAAATACAGTTTTTGCAGCCTCAGATATTTTAAGACCATTCTAATCTATACTTTTAAAGACATATCATGAAACCAACGTCCATTAATAAATAGTTAGCTTTTAGGGTTGTATTTGAAAGTCTGACTTAAACAAACAAACAAACTACCTCTACTGAAAGAAAAATCCCATTTGTAAACTTAAAAGTGTTGACAACGTAAGCATAAGATGCTAGTCTAAGTGTGCTTTAGTGAGAACAGTCCGATCCTTTCCCCAGATCTCTTCCAAAGCTGCAGCAGCCAGTGATGGATGTTTGTGTGAAAGGGTGAGGCACACGCTCCCAGGAGGTTGGGTCACCGTGTAAGAGAGGGGCTGTTGTCTCAAAAGCATGATGGTGTCTCTTCAGTGGGATCAAGTCAGATGGTTTTCCACCTTGTTTTAAGTAGTCACTTCAAGTGATCCCCCTATTTCATTTGTTGTCACATCAAAAATCAGTAATCTAGGAATTCTCAGGCGGGACATGAGTGAGTAAACCAGAAGCTGATGTGGTCACTGTGCATTGTTGTTGCCAGTTCCATTGTTTCCATTGGCATTTGCTGTGTTTACAGTATTAATACCATCTTGCTGAAGAGCATCTTTTCTTGGTGGCATTCTCTCATTGATCCTATCCAAACCTTTTGCTTCTTCAAAACTGCAGATTCTATGTTGCGGAGAGAATCCTCGTATTGCTTAACAAAATGCAAATTTGATATGTCAGTAATGGAAAAATAAGTTGAAAGCATATACTTTTTCTAACAAATGATGTTTAAAAAAAAGATTAAAAATCAGCCAAAAAACTTATGACCCTGCAACTGTATTGCTAAAAGATTCTCTAACCTCCTTTCCTGAAATGTTCACGGCAATCGTCATTTCAGTTCGTTACAAAAAGAACAAAGTATGGCAAATATTCTGCAAGCAGGAATCAAGGGGTTTAGCCCACTTGATTGCTTCTGCATGTCCCTGGTGGGGCCAGCTATCATTGCTGTGCTTTTGCTGCTCAGCTCATTGGGATAATCTTAGCATCCCCCTTCTCTTCAGGGCAATGTCAGTAAGATCTAAGCAGCACAGCAAGTGCAGTGGAGGCAAAGCAGCAAAGGGTTACAGAAGTAGTGGCAGATTTACATCCTGCACACGCACCAATGGCCTGATCCTGCGGTTTTCATGCAGGCAAAACTGCAGGATGTGGTTCACACTGTGCTAATCATGTGGATGATGGAAATGGACACAACCACAATCACCAAGTTAGCACTGTGGTTCAACAATGGCATCATTTAAATACAGATGTATTTAAAGTAAGTATAGAAAATAGGTATTATTTTTCTACTGATTATTTTGATGAATGAGGTCTGTAGTTGAATTTACACCTGAAAATGGCTGACCACATAATAAGACTGAAGTCTTTGGGATGAAATAATTCTTTGGAGATTTAAGTATAGCTTTCCACTCACAACAACAGGACCTCTTGCAGGTGTGTGTGAGAACAGAATATGGCACTTGTTTATATTTTTGGAGATCTGACTTCCTTAATTAAAAAAACAAAGAATACAGTCATTAAATGGTGCTTTGCAACTAAATCTGAAAAACCCCAAAGGCAGCTCTCTCAACGGCTATGCTGTTTGTCATTCTCTTCATTGAATTCTGAGCAAAAAGAAACTAAAGTCTCTCTGAAAGAAACAATCTGAAGTTGAATACTCTGAACCAAATAATTTGATGGCATTTTGCTCAATACCACTAACAGAGGATGTATATACAACTTATTTAGCACAGAAGCACTAATAATCTGAATTTATATCATCTCATAATATGTCTTGAATTTAATACGTCTCATGAATATTAGAAGTAAATTTGAACAGTAAATTATATTCAAAATCTACAGAAAAAAAGTTATACGTCTTGCACTACCAGATATCACAGAAAGTTTAAAAAAAATGTTCAAAGCCATTAAATATATTTTATGAGAAAAGGCATGCATAAACAACCCTCCTTCCACATATAACATCCCCTCCCCACAATCAAACAAAACCTTCAGCTGAATGCAGAAAAAAAACACTAAACACTTCTACTTTTAAGAAATTCAAAACAACATCACATATCACAACATGCTATTATACAAAAACCTACAGCATATTCTGTAAAGAAAACAAAAGGAGACCAAAAACCCCAAGAACTTCCCTAAAATAGTAAAGATAATCATCATCCTAAAGCCAGAAATGAATGTTACATGTAAAATAGATGAATCAATGCAGTTGATTCATCTCTGCTTGTGCAAATTGAAAATAAAACACACCCACACAGAGTACTTTTGAATTCCCTCCCAGACACCACAGATCTCTGCCAAGGGCAAAGACTCTGATCATACCTTTTTCAGCCTCAATTGCCTCTACAGTGGCTGTACAGAAGTGAGCAGATGCATGCAAAATGAATGAGAAAGATGAAGAGTGTAATATCGCATAGCAGAAAAGGCAATGATCAATTTAATATAGTATGCTACGCCAGATTAGATTACAATTAGTTAAAATGACAATTAAATTTTTGGGGGATTGTTTTTAAGTCTAAGTGAAACTTTTCCTAAATTCTAACTAACAGAGTTTTTTAACTAAAAGTCTGTCTAAGTAACACTAATGAACTGATGTTATTAACTATACATTTCTGTAACTTTTGGTTGTGATTTTAGTTTTTTGTTTTTTTTTAAGACAGCAACAGAAAACTTTACCTGATGCTAAAGTTGTGGTATGGTTTTAAAAAATACTAAAAATATATTTGAGACTATTTCTGAAGATTAAAATGCATTAGTAAGCTTCATTAAATTACCAGGAAGGACACTACAAAAATAACTACCAGCATTCTAATAATAATAAGAAATTACTTTTCTCTTTATCTTTAGCTCCCTGAAGTTTAACTAGTACTTCAATTTCTCACAATATTTTAAGCTAAAATGGGCATCTCTGAAAACTGAATCTGCCCAAAGAAGACAAATCTAGAAAGTTAGTTAAATCTGCATATTTACAAAGTCTTATAAATTGTTTAATTGAATCAACAGCAAAGTCTACAGCAGGAAGAGGTCTGGATTTAACATAGTCTTAGTGGGTGAATTAATGTGAATATGAAGAACATCTAGCTCACTTTTTTTTTCCTAACTAAATAACTATGACAACTGCTTTGATTTCTTATGTGCAAGATCTTTCCTCATAGTTTTAGCTCTAGATGGCAAAGCTTTAACATAAGGTTATTATTATTACAACCTGAACTGTAGCTAAGTCAATCATGGTAACAACTTTTTACCTTCTCCACTACTTGCCATGCCTCTAATACCATAATTTCAGAAATATTGACAAAAAGTAGCTTACATAGTGGTAAACCTACTTGTGTAGTGCTTCATACATACTGTTAACAACAAAAATCATGGCAGAGTATTCAAGCAAGTGCTGGGAAAAATAGCTCTATAAGAAAATAGGGCATTAGATGAGAATAGTATTCTTTAAAGAGATTTAAGTTTATTATTTCTCATTTCCTATCCAACAAAACCAATTACCTACACTATGCCTACACTATGTTATGCATGAATTGCCTACACTATGTTTTAAGCTCACTGTTGCATAAGATTCTAATTTTCACTGAGATAGTCTAAAAAATTGGATACTTGCATTATGTAAGTATCCAATAAATACTATTTTATTTCATAAAATAATATTAAATACTTAAGGAAAATGCAGCATTTTGAATTTCATATGCTGCACTTTCCATGGAACAACAAATGAAAAAAATGTTAAAACAGTTCTGCACTTGAATCTACAGAGACAAGGGCAATTCCAGAATTAAATCAAAAAGCCACTTGAATGGATAGTTATTTATATTTACCTTAAGGGAAAGAAACTTTCTCTATTTCTAAAAATAAACTACTTTAAGAATTGTTTTAGAAAGTCACCAAATACATACTTGCAAACTATAATCAATTTGCCATACAAATATAAAACTATGTAAAACACCACCTCTTTCCACCATTTTCTGTTACCTGTGGAGTCTTTGTTTTCAATCTTTTCCTGAAAAGATCACGAATACTGATTTATCTCTGCAAGTTATGTAGCTTGGTCATAAATACAAATTTCAAAATTTATTCCTAGTTCACGCTACTTGTAGTACTACTATTCCAAAAAGACCTTGGAAATCATCAGTTAGGAAAAAGATAAATTTCAACTTGACATAAAAGAACAAACTGACTGGAAAATAGAAGCACTTAAAAAGCCTGTAGAGACTCAATTTGTAAAATAATTTTGTTGGACTCTCTTTTGCAGGTACATCTAAATTAAAATTTTATTCTTTGTAGACTTTGATAAACTTCAAATAAATACTGGATCATTAACAGGCAATTCTGAAGGCTTTGATTTGAAAATTCTCAACTGAAAGCTGATTTTAAACAACAGGTTTCAATGGCATTTCTATCCTTAATTTCAGCTCTCCTCTTGTTTAACTTAATGGATGGATGTGATAGAAAATCCTTACCAATTTGCAACATAAATACAAAAAAAATAGCTTTCTGACTAATAGCAGGGGCAGTAGTTCAACTGATGTCCATGGAAGTACTTACAATTTTTAATTTAGACTTTTGTTTAGTATGTTGCTGAATAAAGTTTTAGGTGTTTTGTCAGTTTTTAGCAGATATTGGCTCAATTTGGGAGCTAATCTTATTGAATTCAATTCACAAAATAAGTCACTAGGAAATGTTATTTTAAATAACAGTACTTAATATTATCTTTATTATTTCACCTACTATAATGCAAGCAACAAAAATGATAAAAAACAAATTTACATTTTTAAAAAATTAGAAATATACAAAGACCATGATTTCCCAAAGTCTGTTTTTATCCTAGCACATTAAAGCTATCAAAAAGTAAGCTATGATTCATTTTTAAAAACTTTATCTGTATATTAATGAAAAAATAAATCATACATTGACGTCTCCCATAGGACGTAGGCTTGCATTTTTTTCCAGAATTATGCTTTTGAACTGAGTTGTCTTTGTTTAAGCCCTCAGCTGCAGTCTGCATTTGCCATTCCTCCCTGGGCTGCTCTGTGCTGCAGTGAGGATCTGTCCCGGTGCTGCCCGGTGGGATGGCAAAGCCATCAGGCAGAGACACTGGGCAGAGCCACCAGGCACCGCTGCTCCAAGCAGGAGGAGGAGGGCCAGCAGCTCACAAACACAGCAGCTGGGCTCAACAAAGTCCTGACAGAACAGTGGCATTTGCTAAGACCCACCATGGAAAATGTTACTGACATTAGAGCTATAATAGGTATATATGCAAAAATTGCATATGTGTGTATATCTATCTGCCCTGATATAATGACTTCAGCCCAGCTCTCTAGAGAAATGTAAATATACACTCCAATTTCTTGTAACTTTCAAAGCTGCTTATTGATTTAACAGCAAACAATGTGCCATTGAAAAATGAGCATCTGGAAGCCTGAAACCAGGAAAACCTAGGGCATACTGGTCAATTCTGTATATTTTTAAGCCAACAAAAGAACAGAATAAAAAATTACTTCAATTAATATTATGTTCTTTTATTTTTGCAAGCCTAGACTAGTTTAAATTATTGATAGTATATGATCAACATAGTACAAAATACTCCAAAGAGTAATTAAATATTTGTAGAAAGAAATATATACTATACTATCAGTGGCCGTATTTTTGTCAAGAATATAAATTCTCTGATACTACAATGGTTTAGAAAATGGTCAGTTAGTGAAGTTTTATTTTATTTTTGGTTTACTGCTACCTTTGCAATTGAGCATTAACCCTAATTTGAAAACTACTCTTTTTAAGACTGAAAAAGTAATATGCTTATCAGTAAAAAGAAGTTATTTCAGTTTACGAACTAACAGTTGGCTTGATTTATTTTGAACAATCAACATGACTGAAACAAATGAGGAATATTAATGTAGTGCATCAGGGAATATTGCCATCAAAAGTTCTAGTCAAGAGAAAACCCTCACCCACAAAAATCCAGAATAGATTTTGCATACTTTCCAAATGTCCCACATTTTCAGTAATGGTAGAAATTCTTATGATTTATGAAAAAAAAATTTTCTAGTCAGTTTGATCCTCTCTGGTATTTGTAATGCAACATGGATAAAAATTTGTTAAATGAGTGAGAGGAATGCAGACTCATTTTTAAGCATAATAAAATTTCTTATTAAACAATGAAAATTAAAGCTAGAACATATGCTTTTGGAATAGTTGAATGGATTAGGAAACATACACCATTTTTTGTTATAGACATTCACAAAACAATCACATACATACACTGGACATATAAAATTACTTGTAGACATTATATGTCCACTGAAAAATGATTTAAAATGTGACATTTGTGTTTCAAAGCTATTAAAAACAGCTTTGATAGTTTAATAGAAAATGTAGTGAAAGGCTTTCAAAAAACTTCATAGAAAATATAAGGAATTCAAATAAACAGTCTAAATCATGAAATGAGAAAAGCAGCTACTCTTGGAAAATAGATTGTGTAAAAAGTGGTATTCACATATCACAATCTTTCAATAGTTATAAAATTCAGTGTTCCCATACTAAAGTTTTATACTTCCTAGTAAAGCCTGAAGGTGGCCAATAAAAAGTCTTTGAATATGTTAAGAGTGCTGCTGATATGAAGTCCAGTTTCAGACCGGTGTTTTTTAGTTATTCACCATTGTGAACAGAAAACATGGACTTCATTCTTTTAATACACTTGGTACAAGCTCATAGCATCCTCCCTAATCCTAGTTAATCATTATGGGCCTTGTGAAAAATATGATCCAATGATTCAACAAACTAAAAAAATAATAAAAACCTTTTACAAAATATTCAATGAGCCAGATTACAGGTATATTTTGTATAGAGTTCTTTTTATTTTCATGCAAAAAAAATATATGCACACTTAATAACACCCTTTTATTTTGATTTATTTACAAGTTTTAAATTCAATCCCTTTATTCTCAACTGATTTTATAACAAATGATTGAATATTTTTCAAGTACATTGTTGTTGAAAATGCACAGACAGTGTGCAGCAGCAAATGCAGCAAACCTCAAAAACAAGGTGCTACAACATTGCTTCTACATCAAGAGACAGACAAATGTCTGGGATAGTGGTTTAATTTTAACACTTATACAGACATACATCTATACCTAGAGAGAGACAGACAGATCTAAGAAAGCAGCTACATCTGCAGAGGAAGGAAACAGCATGTTACAAGGACAATTCAGGGAGGTCAATTATACATAGAACATTTGACAAACAACATAGAGAACAAACTTTGGCATTAATTACCAGGGTACAAAACATAGCACATTCCAATCTGTCAATGGAGTGTAATATGGAACTATGCAGTCTGTAGCTGTTTGTTAATATTAATATCAACAAGTATTTGACATTGTCAATGAAAATACTAACACAGCTATAATAAAATCATTTTAATGGAGAGCACACAAGTAATGATGCAAAATTACACTGCCATTTTTATATCTGTAATGATTAAATGCCTCAATACGAGTTCTATAAGGTCACCCCACCTGAAAAATTGTAAACTAAGGAAGCTCAGAGTCTGAAAAACATAGCTTGACACTGCTGAACTAGTTGGCTTTTAGTTTTATACCCTGGTTAAGTATCCATTTCACATTGCCTGATTAACACATAACACTATGCTTGTATCAGCCGCTAAGACAAGAACTGAAAAGCATAAGAAATTCCCTGCATGCATTATGTGTGGTGTTAGCAAAAGAGTGAGATGTGCCCCAGTCCATCTGAGGCACAGCAAGTTGCATAACATCATTACCACTTTGCAGGGTCTGTCGTCCTCCAGCCAACACTCCACTAGGTAACATTCCAGTGGGAGTCAAACCCTTGAGTGTCAGCACACTTTCACTCTCCTCCCTGTGTGAAAAAAAACAGTAACAAAACCTTAAATATCTGCACATGAAAACTTGCATTGAAGTAAAATAATAGATGGGGAAAGGGAGAGCCTAGTTTTGCTGTATTTTAGGCATGTCAAGACTGAATGTAAGCTCAAATTCCAACGATTTAAAAGGTGAAAATAATTCTATTCAATACCAGTCTTTCCTCCACCTAGGATTTATAAATGCTGGCTAATGTTGAATCAAATTCTGAGCAGTTATTCACATGCAGGTTCATTAGCTTTGAAAGGAGCACTGAGTGCTTCATGAGGTACAGAATATATCTCACTACCATAAAACAATCCCCAGTTTTGTTTTAAATGTCTCTACTTTGGGAAATAAGAACTTTAAAAAATTACCCCTATTTGAGCAATTATGTTCTGTAGAAAAACAGACGTTTTGGGTGAATAGGATGATGAAATCTCTACATTTAAAGAAGATGGGTATTTTTTAAAAGGGTGAAAAGAACCAAACCAAAACTGGAAACAAAACCACTCCACTCCTCAAGTTCCTGGTATGTCAGAAATTTTCAGAGTCAGTGCTGACCTCCTTCATTATACCCTTGATTTCAGACTTTCTATCTGGTATTGCCTTTCCAAGACTCTTAGTTAACAGCTGGACAAACAACACATACACTAATGATCATGTTCTCTAATTTCTTGAAACATGGCTCAAAAATAGGTCAAAAATATTCTTCAACCAAAAATTCCATCCACAGGGTGCTCCAATATGCCAAACAAGATTCTGACGCACAGTGATCTCCCTGAAAAATCTTTGGCACTCATTATCCTGAAACATAAATGTTTACCTTGCATATGTAACAGGGGTTAAGGAATGCAGAAATCATGCACGTACCTGAGAACAGAGAAGACTCTTGCCATCTTGCCAATTGCACGAATTTTGTTTCTGATTATTTCTTTCCGTGCGGCAGCTGTACCTACTTTCAATAGAAGAAGAAAGAGTCTCAAGCTCGTGGTTCTTTAGAAGGTCATTGTTTTAAAGTGCATCAAATTTAACACAACTGTTTAAGTTCAGTACTCTTTGTAGGAGGTCAGTACCCAAACACTTAAGGGTACAATGTTATGAAATTAGAGCTTCAGAATGCCAGCAAAACCGCCATCACCTCTGTGTCCACAAAATATACATTAAAAAGTCTAGATTGTTCACAATTATTTCCTAAACCTAGTAAGCATCTGAACTACCACCACTACAATGTAGTAACTATATTAAATCATTTGCCTCAATTTTATACTTTAAATTTTTAGTACCGACATGTACTAAGAATGTGTGTGCGTATATCAACATGTAGGCAAGCAGTCCAATATAGAAGCCAAAGATATTCTAAAGCCACAAAAAAATAAAGATTTTCTAATTGTTACAGAGGTGTTAAAGAGAAAACAGTGGTTTCCTTGTTTTTACGTCAGCTACCCAAAACACAACTCCATGAAAACTCCTCAGAAAATAAACAAACAAAAAATTGCAGTGGTACCTTTCTTAACACTTAAGTCTGTGTTCCATGTCATCTTAGGTTTGCATCATTTGCAGAAATTACAAATACCAAAGATCTGGAGTAAATACTGCACATTCCACAGGGCAGAGTGATAACACTTTTGACAGACAAAATTGAAGACAAAACTCTGAAAGGAGGCTTGTGATTAGGAAGGAGAGCCACCTTTGCCTGCCTTGACATGAAAACGCAAACACCTTTCTTCAACACTAAGTGTTTCTGGTTTGTTTCAATGTATAAAAGTCATCCTTCCCCTCATCTTACTTTCCCTTTGCCAGCTCCTCAATTTTATTAAAACAACAGAGGCAGATGAGGAGATATCAAAACCAAAATCCTTACTTCTCCTCAGCCACTGGAGAAGGAGAGCATTAACCACATCAAGGTAAGAGTAACTCAGTCATACTGTGAATTGAACCACAGGGGACCAAGAGTGAACAGGCTCAGACAGGTCTGTTAGGTATTCCAGAACTCCATGTACAGTGTTGTTCAGTCTTGGGAGAAAGGTACACAATAATAAGTTGCCAACTAAATTGCAAGAATATAGAAGAGAGGACCACAGAAGTGGGCAGAGGAAGAGCCACACGTCCAAAATTCACCACCTTGCATTCAAAAAGGGATCTGTGGAAGAAGCTGTTTTCCATCCCTGCTCACTAGCATGGGCTTTCCCGTGAGGATACAGACACTCAGGCACAACAGTCACACTTCTCAGACCACAGCTGCAAGGACACAAAGCCTTCTGTGGCACAAGAGTGGGTAGACTTTCCACCCTGAACACCAATCCAAATAAAATACAAAAGATAAAGCATGTAAGGGCAAACAACAACAACAAAACCACACAAGACAGAAAAGGTGTAATGACAAAGAAAAAACGGGGGCAAGAGACATCCTTTGTAAGAACATAATGACAGAATCTTGGAGCATGACAAATACCTGCCAGTCTACATAAACACAGCAAAAAAGCCAGGAATTTTAAGTAAAATTTTTTTTAGACAAAGTTATAATTTTAACAGACATTAAACTAAAAAAGTGACAAAACAGGTGGCTCAGGAAAAACTTGGCATAGGATAGTATGAAACATTCAATTTTTACTGAAAATAATTTCCTTGAAATCTTAACTTTTAATTTTTAAAGTTCTAGAAATGTTTGCTTTCTCACTTTGAACACTACCGAATAGCCACTTGAGAATCCGGAATGAAAAGGAGACTCTTTCAGAGTTTGAAAAGCTAAGGGGGACATCAAATATTTCCCTTTAAGTTCCTCAATCTTCCTTCTACCTACACCAATTTGCAGGCTTCATTGATGCCAAGCTGTAATGTGCCAACTGGAAATACTTCAGGCAGTGCTAGTGCCTGTGCTTTAAAATGAGAAAGGTTGCTTTGGGATGTTAGGTTTGTTTGAGAGGGTTTTGTTTGTTTGTTGGGATTTTTCTTTTTTTTTTTTTAAGATGATTTCTCATTGCCCTGGCCCTCTAGAAGCAACACAGCTAAGGCAAAAAGCCAAAGGCATTACTCCAGGCAGCAGCACTGCACTAATGTGGCCATTGAATCCTGGTTACTTAGAGAATGGCATCTGCTTGCAGAAGAATGTCTTGATTACACCCTAAATTATAGGAGATATGAAAAAGAACTTCCCCATTTCCCATGCCCAATGCCTGCGCAAGAAACAAATTCTGAAATGTTGACATGTTATGCCCCAGATATAACTTTTGGAAACATGACTATAATCTAATGCATTCCGAAGTATTAAAAATATTCTCTGGAACCAACAAATTTATACAGAGAAAAAAAAATATTATTAGGCAAGTAATAGCTTGAATATCTCTGTACAAAACTATCTGTCCGTGATTTCTGAAAAACAAGTGACAGACCATGAATTTAAGTTAGTAACTAGGCTTCTTTTGACAATTTGCATCCAGCCATCTTCAAAATTCACAGAGAATCAAAAAGTATTTTTTTGACATCTCAGTTAAGAAGACTAAATGTACTACACAAACCGGATTTTGGAACATTTCATAAACACATTCCATGCACAACCTTAAGAAAGCAGCTCATGAGGAAAGTATTAAAGAGCAAGACAGACAACTGAAAGCTCCCTACACATGCAGGACCAAAGATAAAATTTTAGAAGCAGGTAAAAGAATGAAATTCTACCAAAAAAAGGAATGAAAAAAGGAGGAAAAAAAATTCATGCACAGAAAGACAGATGTCTTGAAGTATGACTTCTCATAATAAAATACACAGGTCTTTTTAAATTCCCATTAAAATGGTTAATAATCATAAAATACTACATAATAACTCTCAATAGAAAGGTATTTTCTCTTTAATACTTTATACTGTCAGGTTCTGTGAAGTCATATTTCAAAACATTCCTACTCTGTCTGGTCTGTACCTTTTTTATTGCCATATATGAGTCGCTCTTCAGATGGAGAGTCCAGAAAAAAAGGAAGTGAACGATGGAGAAAAAGGTGAGTGAGACAAAAAAAAAAAAAGATATTTAACTTGGCAGTGGTAATAAAGAAGGAATGGAGAAGAAATATGAAGAAAATAAAATGGAAAATTGCAACACTTGAAAATGCATTCATCAGACAAGAAGTGGAATTGTTGAGAACATTTAAAATTTGACGAATAACAAGTGAATGCTTGAAAGCCAACAGTTAAAAAAAAATCCAACCACATAGAAAGATAAAGCATAGACAGTACCTAGGTGGCATAAGAGATGCATCAAGCAAAGAAATTGTTAAAGGAGACAGAATAATAAAATAATTCAAATTAAGAAACTACAGACACAGCATATGCAATCAACTGACAACTGCAACTACTCTGGCAAACATTAATCCTAATGACTCAGAATACCACCACACCCTGCTTGGTGCAACTGCTTTATGTTCAGTTCAGCAGATTAACTTGCATAAAAACCAGGAATTGACTGTTGGCAGGATCAGTTTTGAGACTTCTTCCACGTTTTCACATTTTTGGCAATCATCTGAATAGCAGCAAAGTTGAAGTGGCTCAGAACCAATGCACTCCAATGGAACACACACAGCTGCTTAGCACAACACTATTCTGCTATTAAATTTGAACACAGTAATGCTAAGAAAGGGGTTGTGTCTCTAATGTCTTTATAAATGATCCTTTCATGTTCCTCAAAGGCTGCTGAAAGTTTTCTTCTTTCTCCCCCATCAACAATTCCCTAGATCAGTTCTGTTATTGGATGAAATGAACCAAGTCCGGAAAATGTTTAGGTGTGACATTAAGCACTTCTGTAAAAAGCCCAACAAAAGTAAGTGTGATATGCTAGGTCTTCATGTCAGTGTTGCTTCCTAATCATTATACTACAAACCTCTCTTAATAATCTACTGTATTACAGTTCAAGAGACAAAAAGATGTTGTAATTCATTACATGAATACACATAATACAATGTACATATACAAGCTGTCCTTTAAACTCAAATGCAGACTAAACTTGTATTTCAGTCTTTATTTATGGTACTTAGCCATAAAAAAGATTATATCTGATGTTCTCCTACATCAACTGTAATTGAAGAGAATAATTAAGAAATTTAGTGTATTATAATACATTTATTCTAAATAGTAGCAAAATAAGTTAGTATGTTTCAAATTTTAAGTGCCAAGACATTTGGAGAATTTCCCACTAAAAGTTTGTTTTATATTGAAATCACATATGAGGATTTGCAAAAAGTTCGCTTTAAATAAAAATCACACGTGAGGATTTGCAAAGGTTACTATTACTGCTTCTTGATCACAAACACAAACACAATTCCCTTCTCTGCCCCACCAAAAGCATTGTTTTCTACAGAAAAATTTGAAGGCAATTTTGTTCAAATGCCAGGCAGTATTACATCAGTATAAGTTAACTACTGTTTAAAAGTTATTACCATTAGGAAGATTTACGTATCTTAAAGTAAACCCTACCGTCAAATTGATCTTCTCCCTCTGTCATCAGCTCATCATCAGAGCAAATGCTCAAAACATTCACCAACATTTCTGTTACTGTATAGGAAAAAATAAATCTTAATTCATTCTGTGTAGAATTTAAAATATTTCCATGTACAGAAGATATAGCTAGTCACCAGCAACTCTAATGAATTACCTTCTCACACCACAGCCATCGCCCAGTAACCTCATTTCAAAATAATTCTTGATGTGAGCTGTCACAGACTTTAAAAAGCTCAGAAAAATAAGCAGCTATATACTATACAACTAAACACTAAATAATCAAACAACACAAACACTCCTCTCTTACAGGGAGTTCTTTTAGATAAGAAGACCTTTTCTTGTAAATTAGTAGTTCTACATTAAAAGTCAAGTATTTGAACTAGTTTTTATGCAAACTTTACCTAAATATGAAACATTTTGACTGCTCAAATTCAGGATTGAATTGAAAAAGCTATTCTATTCTTGACAACTGCAGGCATGTAGCAGAAGTACTCATGCAGAAAAATATTAGAATATAAGTATGGGAGTTTGTCTTTTCAAACTCCCCTTAAATATATCAAGATACCGGATACAGGCTTTTTGAGACAAGTTTGTGTATTTTTTTTTCTCCAGGAATATTCTTATTCTGCCACTCAATCTTCCTGACATATATCAGACACTTTCTTAAATTATTCAAACCTTCCTCTACATGGAGTATTCAGAAACCTATCCAAAAGGCTGCTGGTTAAAAACCCTGTACACTGCTGCCCACATTTATTCATGACTAATTCATACAACCCGTGTTATCTGCTATGGTTGTATTCTTCATTCTTGGGAAAGAGTTACTCTCTACTGTAAAAAAACCCCCAAATTATTATGATTTTGATCTGATCAATGCAGACCAGACAATATTGACATTAAATCCTTAATCAAAAATGGAAACATGCATTTGTCCAAAGGCAAGGCTACCTACAAGGGCCATGACTCCACCAGTCTGAAGCATTGAGCAGGGCAATGAAACACTCAAACACTGTTAAATAAGCTGCTGGATGTCATTACCAGCAACACAATAAAAGCAAAATACACAGTATTAACCCTTTGCTGTTGAAAACATTATCTACTGCATCATCAGGCAAGAGATATATATAAACAAAATCTTCTTTCAAATGTCAGGTCCCTTCATTTAAACATAAAATAAATTGTTGAGTGGGTTAACCACAGTAAGAAGTGTCCAAACCATTTGCATTTAACTGTTCACTAAAGACAATAAAAGCAAACCTAGATTCCTAGGTTTTTACGTCCTTAAATATATAACTGCAGGA
>WBNO01032124.1:0-11403 GCA_013400575.1 Peucedramus taeniatus | reverse complement strand
TTTTTTTTTTTTTGCTTTTGTATACAAAAAGTTCAACAAAAGAGTGCTGTAATTTGCAGTAAATTGCATAAAATTGTCTTGTTAACTATCAGCATGTTCACTTAGGTTGTACAGAAACACTATGTAAAAATGGAAGTAAAGTTGCTACATTTGAAATAGACTCAGCATGCAAGCAGAAATTGTCTTTGAAATCATTTTATGGCATATTAGTTCTCTTCATTTAAGAAATACTTAGCATATACACAATTACTCTTTTGTAACCTCAAACAGAAATATTTTATGGTTGTAGGAAGGGTATTTAGAAAGCTGTGTGAAATGTCAAAGGGAGTACTTTGTAATATAATTTTGAACAAATGTTTTTAATATGAACTCCTTTCCTCTGTGTTAAAATAAGAATATTCCATTTGACTTTCTTCTCAACAAATATTTAATCTTGCAATTAAAACAAACAATCTTCTGTATAAATCTACTGCAATATTATTGTACATATGCTTGGATTTTTTGCATTGCAATGTTTGCACTGGCATTATTTAATTTTAAAGATTAAAAGCATAAGCATGGCTTCCAAGTTGCTGCTCCCAAAATAATTTTCTCATCGTGTGATTCAAGCCATCTCCACAGTTTTCTGAGCTGAATATCAAAGCCCTAGACTTCTTCATTTAATTAGAATTGCCAATCTATCTCCTTAGCCTAAAGAAAGTAATGGATTTTTTCAGAGTTAATAAGTGATGATGCCATGATTTCAGTGAGAATGAGATGATACCAGAAACCTTCCTGACATAGATGTCTTTTGAAATATTTATATTTTATCTGTCCAAAACTCTGATTAAAGTTAGAATATTTTTAATCTCTATTTACACAGTGAACAACTAGGCCCAATTTCAGCAAATCATGTCAGAATAAGTTTTCAAGCAGGAGGGTGGTTGGTTTACATTCTTTCACTTGGCTCTTGACATATTCCTCCTTCTCAGCTCTCAAGCTATTTATCTCTTCTGTAAATTTGGTGAATGTTTTTGTTACCAGGTTGGTGGGTCTCTTCTCAGTCACCAATGCTTCAGTAATGTATACCTCTAAAGTGCAAGAACTGAATTACCTGAGAAAATTTCATGGACAAGAAAGTCATCTTATTGAAGACAGAGAATAAGTAATAGTCATAGTACTTCCCATGCAACATTTACTTAAATAAGTCTACATAGGGTTCTTATCATATGATCATAGAATATACTTAGTTAAAGGGACCTTCAAAGTCCAACTCAGGGAGTTGATGAGGATTAATAATTCTATCCAAACTGAATTTAGAGCTGGTCTATCTCTTTAAGTCATCCAATAAATCTATTTTATGGAGATTGGTTTTCTGCATTTTTCAAACTTTCTCTAGATTTTCTCAGTTATTTGTAAAAAGTTATCTTTTAGGATGCCTTCCTCCTAGCCAGGTGTAACTGCATTCCCAATCAGTCCTTGTTCCATTTGTTAAATGACACAAAGGGGAAGTCCCATGATTTCTCCACCACTGTCCATTTTATATTTGTTTTTTTTTGTACATTGTGCAGTAGTGACAACTGTCTTCTTCATAGCAAACCTAGAAGAGGCAACAGACTGCTTCACTGGCTTACATATTTTATGGAAGTTCCACTTTCACTTTTTTTAATGTGCACTCCTAAGTTAATTCTTTTGTTTGTGTTCTACCTTGCCTTGTTTTGTTTCTCACCATTTTAACTTTTTTTCTCTTTTCTTACAAGCCATGCCTGTGGCATACCAATCCCAACATTTCTGGTGCTTCCTTCCCTTCTTTCCACTGATTTGGTGATTAATACTTCCCATGGTTTCCAGTGCTTGCATTCATTTCCTATGTTTAGTCCTTTCACCAACACCTTTTAGTGTTGTGCTTACTTTTTTTATGTAGCCTTCAAGAGGGTCATTGTTGCCAGGCAGGCAATCTTCATTCATGCTCTGTCTTCTATTGTCCTGGCTCTTCAAGAAATTTAGGCCTAGTATTTCTCAGAGCTATTTTAACCAAGCTGCCTCAGCCATGAACATTTGCAATGCTGTGTCTCACACAGGAAATGAGAACTGAATGACTTCTAAGTCAGACTGATGTGTCCACAGTCCTTCTCTTCATAGCAAACATAGCACCTTCATGGCCTTTCTGTTTTGGCCATGTTACCTGCTCTGCCCCCAAGGCTTGTCTTTACTCCTCCTAGATCTTTAATTCTGTGTTTTTTGCCAACATTTTATCTGGTTTGTACTTGTTCTTCTGAATTTCTTGTATGTAGATGCTGCCTCTTTTTCCAGTCCTGGTAGAAATCTTCTCTGGTAGAAATTTTGTTCAAGCTTCTTGCAATTTCTCTATCCTCCTGTCCTCAAATGCAGATTTTACCCTATCCCATCACTGGAAGCTTCTACTGTCTTATTAAAAGTAATCTCTTCACAGGTAGTTTGCAGGACATCTGCAACTCCTTGACTGCTTTCTTCCATCTCAAAATCTTGTTTCCAGGATGCTTTCTCTCAATAGTTACTGCTATGGCTCATGTAGGTTTTGTTTTGGGATTTCTTTTCCATTTCTCACCATCTGTGTGGGATGTTATTATCAGATCCATTTGTGGAGCTCTAAACTTGACTCAGGCAAATGCTGCAGAATGGTATTATTTCTCCCCATTATGACTTCCAGCAGATCATTCGATTTTTTTCTTACAGAGAAGCAAGAATGAAATTATTCTTACAGTCCGCAAAGGACGAAAAGATGCCCTCGCTGTAGGGCAGTGGCGTAGAATAAGATCCTCAAGTTGTTTTTTTTTCTCAGTGAATATGCTATTGAATAGGTCTTCTAAAAGTAGGGTATTTTCTTGTCTTGTACCATATATTTTACCAAATCAGCAGAGGAAAATAGAAAGTGGGTCTTGTTACCTAATGTGAGGAAAAATAGCTTACTCAATGAAAAGAAAATGTTTTGTTTAGGTGCCATGACACAGGCAATTATTTGAGATAGGAACTGGAACGAAGGTGTAGGCATGCAGAGGCAAGTGGCATCTCAGAAGATAAAATTCTGTTTCTCAGTATGCTCATTCATCAGTGGCATTGCAGTTTAGTGGATTGTCTAATTAGGTGTAATCAGCAGCCAGCTGATGAGCATAGCACTCAGCTCAGATTTATTGGAGCATTAATGAATGATCGTTCTCATGCTTACACTGACCATAAGCTCATAGTAATTATATGTTCTTTCACATGTAGTCTTTATTATGTTCATAAGGCTCCTGCCTGAGATTTTAAATAAATTTAGTCTGCAGAAGCCTGAAATGCCTACCTTGGCCTGTGGTTGAAGTACACCAGATGTGCTATACTTAATGCTAGCACAAAAACCGAGCACAAAAACTTCAAGTGAAGCTAATTATTTTTTTCTTAAAATATAGTAAGAATCTGCAAAAATTCAACTATCCTGAATTCCAGATTTCTGAAAAACAATTTTAACTGCCACTTGAGGGGGTTCTTTCTCACGTTTCTAACTCTCTGGTGCAATGATCTAGTTGCAATTCTGCCATCTCTCTATAGCTGACTGCCTAAAAAGGGAGAATGGGAAGTGGTTGTGCATGTGTTCTTTTACACAAGCATTTTTATGTTGGCAGATCGCATGTTGGCATTCTAAGGAAAAGTGATAATATAAATTCCTTGTAGCACAGCTATATTATCTACAGTGAAGTGGGTAAAGCATCAAAGGTAAACAAGATGGAAGCGGGGAAGGTTGTTACAGAAGGTAGTGAATGACTGTCAGTGTGTGACACATACTGCCTTTGGCCTGTGGATTTTAGTCGTGGTTGATAATACTCTGGTATTGTTGGCATCAGTCAGCATCATTTATCTCAGTGGGAGACACTTTTGAGGTAAGCCAAAGCTGCAATGCAGCTACTATGTCAGGACTAGCAGCTGTCCTGAGATCATCTCTGCAGCTCAGCTGTTCAGAAAAATATTTTAATATCCCTGAAGGTTTGAATCTTCCTGTTTGTTACCAGGTAAAGATATTTTCCTTGTGAGTGAGGCAAGAACACAGGGCTTCATTTGTGATGCTACTGTTTTCTGCACAGATTGCATTGACTTTTTTTTTTTAACTTGGACAACAGTCTAAATCATTATCAGAACCGTGATGGTTATCTATAAAGGGTTTATAAGCACATCATTTTAGAAGAGCAGTGAGTGTCTTTGAGATTTGTATGTGGCATCTTTCCAATTGTCATACATCTCTAACGAGCCATGCATTTGGCAGCTCTGTTCCCACAGGCCATTTTTAGACAATGGCAGTTACACCATATTGCATAACTGCATCCCAAGATGCACCCAAGCTTCTTCTTTGGTGAAGGAGAATGATGAAGGAAAGAAACAAGCTAGTTTTCCAAGGATGGCAATATAAGAAAATATAGCATATTTGGAAAAAGAGTTACTGGTTTAACAGTCTGAATAACATTCTGGCATCTTCAGTGTCTCCAGAAAATGAATGGTTCTAGTACTTTCTGAAAAATCACCACAGATCATCTTTGCAAAAATTTTTCTGTAAGTCCTTATGAGGAAAGTGGGTTTGGCTATAGAAGAGGATGTTAAAAATTGCAGGCCAGTTCACAGCTGCTACTGTGATTTAGAAGAGTTTCAGAGTCTTCCCTAAACTTCTTTAAGGGCTGCTTTCCTTTCTGGAATGATTCGGAATAGGCTGACACACAAAGACTTTATCTTTTGCCTACTTTCATGGGAATTTGGTATTGCATATTGAGACAAAACTGCACAGAAACTCATGCTGTCTTTCATATGCTAGAGACCCATGTTCTCTGAGCCTCAATATTCTTCCAGAAGGAGACTCAAAATCCATGTGTTGAACTTTCTTCTGTTACCTGCTGTCATTCCAGATGCCACCAAAGAAAAAAAGAAGGAAATTTGATGCTCAGCATTTTTCAGCTGTCACAAATATTTGTCTAACCACTAGCAGGGTAGCCTGGTGGTGGAAGAGGGCATCCTTATTCCATTGTTGTATCATTTTTTAGAGCTTTTGTTCTTAAAAATCTCAGATGGTCTTGTCCTCCTCCTCTTTATTTCCAAACATAAGTTGTTAACAGAGTGAAAAAAAAAAGAAACAAAAATATCTAAGTGAAGAATAGCAAGGCAGTTGATTGCTCCAAAACAGTTTAAAATGAAAGTTTAAATATTGCAGATGTTATTCTGCATTATTAGTTTCCCAAAACAAGCTTTTAAAGAAGTCACTTTATTTTCTTGAAAGCAGATTATCATGTCCTCCCCTGTTTTTGTTTAAAAAGACAGTTTTCCTCATGCCTTCTCTTTTTTTTTTACTGTCACAACGTGAAAAAAGATTAATCCCTATAACAGTACAAGAAAATTGAAATTGATTTTCATCACAGCAGTCGACAGTATTTTTAGTAGGATGACTTTGCAAGATGACTTCCAAAAATTGTAAATAAACAGCCTAAAACTCATGGAGCATATACTTCCACTCTTGAAATTCTTAATTATAGGGGTTCCATCTTATTTAAATAGCAGTAAGACTTAGTAACTTGGCAGGAATGCCTTACAACTAAGCAGAACTGCTGGGTTCTATATGGGCATTGAGCAGCTATAGTTTCCTAGCTGAGTGGTACCATTCTGAAGTCTTGCCAGAAATATTCTGAGTATTTTCTTAGGAAATATCAGCAGGATGATAAGTTAGTTTGCATATTAAAGAGTAAATTGGGAAGCACTATTTCTAGAGATGATTAAACATTAATAATCCCTTTGAGAAATTATCATTTGGAGATGCATATTGTGGAGAAAAATTCAGCTTTGACATTTGATTTCAAACTTCACATACTTTATTGGACTGAGGGTATAAACTATTTCCAGCCTTGCCAACAATTACTTTGGCTTCTTTGAAAGTGAAGTATATTGTGATTGTAATAAATACATGTTAAACATTATTTGATTTCTTTTCAATTAATGTCATGGTACCTTACTTCTAATTACATTACCAGGTAATTAGGGGAATAGAAAATGAAATTATGGAAGCCAACGTGAGACATTCTTACCATCAGTGTTTTGATATAGATTACCATATAGCATGTTTGATAAAACTATATATTCAAACAGCATTTGTAGATATAAATATTTAAAGGTCTCCTATCTTGAAAAACATTTTGCACATACTATTCTGACAGCTTTTTTAAGATAGAACAGAAAAAATACATTTTGGCTTTATGCTTTGTACTGTCTTGTGGCATCCAGTGTTAGCAATCTGGTAACAATAAATGAGAAGGCTGAGGTACTTAACTTTTATGCCTCTGTCTTCAGTGGCAGCCTCGCTTCCCACACCCCTTGAGTGCATGGACAGCAGGATGGAGAATGGAAGCAAAGTCCTTCCTACTGTATGGAAAGATGAGGTTCATGACCTGAGGAAACTGAATGTATGTTAGTTAGTCCTGGGACCTGATGAGATGAATCCCAGAGTCCTGAGGGAACTGGCTGGTGTTGTTGCCAAATCACTCTCCATGACATTTGAAAATCATGGCAGTCAAGTAAAATCCCAGGTGACTGGAACAAGAATAACATTGTACCCATCTTTAAAAAGGGTAGAAGGGTGAATTCTGGGAACCACTGACTTGTGAGCATCACCTCCATGCCTGGGAAGATCATGGAACAGATCCTGCTGGAAGCTGTGCTAAGGCACATGGGAGAGAGTGAGGTGATTTGGGACAGCCAGGATGGCTTTACCAAGGACAAGTCCTGCCTGACCAGGCTAGAGTCAGACAGGAACAGTAATGATTTTCTGTGTTGTGAGACTAAATCAGTGGACATGAGAAGGTTTACAGATGCCACTTATCCAGACTGTTAGATGGATAAGAAAGTGACTGGATGGTCACATCCACAGGGTATTGACCAGCAGTTGGGAGTCCTGATGGGCATCAGTGACAAGGGGTGACCCTCAGGGGTCTGTGTTGGAACCAGTGTTATTTAATATCTTCATTAATGAGGTTCAGAAGGCCAGATGCAAGGTGTTGTACCTGTGATGGGGCAATCCCCAGTGTCAGCACAGGCTGATGAATAGATCCAAAGCAGCCCTGGTGCAGTGCTGGTTGAGAAGAAGCTGGACATGACCCAGCCATGAGCACTTCCATCCCAAAAAGCCAATTGTGTCCTGGGCTGCATCCAAAGCAGACGAGCGAGGGGATTCTGCCCCTCTGCTCTCTTCTGGTGAGACCCCACCTGGAACCCTGCATCCAGCTCTAGGGTCCCCAGTCCTCAGCACAGGAAGGACGTGAACCTGTTTGAGCAAATCCAGAGGAGGCCACCAAGATAATTAAAGGGATGGTGCTCTTCTTCTATGAGGAAAACTAAGACAACTGGGATTGTTCAGCCTAGAGAAGACTCCCAGTTTACCTAATTGTGGCCTTCAGTATTTGAAGGCAGCCACCAAGAAAGATGGAAAGCAGCTTTTCACAGGGGCATGTAGTGATGGCACAAGAGGCAACAGATTCGAACTGAAAGAGGGCAGGTTTAGATAATTAGGAAGACATTCCTAATTATTACATATTGGTGGTGGTGAGGTACTGGAAGAGCTTGACCAGAAAAGTTGTGGATGCCTCATCCCTGGGAGTATTCAAGGCCAGGCTGGGTGGGATTCTGGTCTAATGAATCTAAGCAAGCTGGTCTAATGAAAGGTGTCCCTGGCCATGGCAAGGGGAATTGGAATTTAATGGGCTTTAAAGGTCCCTTCCAAACCAATTTTATGACTCTATGATAATCCTGGTCTACAAGAAGAGGCAGAAATTGGAGTATATAGATGGCAATGTATATTTTGTCTGGCTGAGATGAAGTTCAATTTTCCATAGCAGCCCTCACAGTGCTGTGCTCTGCATTGGTAGCTGGAAAGGTGTTGATAACACCATTATTTTGGGTAATTCTGAGCAGCACTGGTACAGTGTCAGCACTGCAGGAGGGTTTCTATCATTCCGCATCACATCAGTAGCCCGGGAGCAGGCAAGGTCATGGGAGGTGACAAAACTAGGTCAGCTGACCCAATTTTACTAAAGGCATGTTCCATACCATATGACATCAGCTCAGATAGAGAGACTAAGAAAAGGAGGAGAAAGGGAGGCATTCGTTATTTATAGTGTTTGCCTTCCAGAGTAACCACTACATGGTTGAAGCCCTGCTTCCCAGGAAGTGGCCAGAGGTTTCTTCCTGATAGGAAGTATAGAACAAAATAATTTTTTTATTTGTTCCTGCACAACTTACAGTTATTGCTTTAGTAAACTATCTCATTTTAACTTAGTTGAAAACAAGTTGTTTTCCATCTAACTTTCTATTCCCTGTCCAGCTCAGGAGGAGTGATAGAGGGCTTGGTAGACACATGCAATCCAGGTGAAGTCAACTCATCACACAATATTGTGTTTTGCTACATGCTACATGCTACATGATGTAGTTACGCCATGTTATTTTTACCAACTTTTTCATCCAGACACTTAACATGTACATATAGATAGGCCATATTTAACCCCAGCCAGTAGATAAGCACCCCACAGTCACTCACTTAAACTACTCTGTTGGGTAATTCAATAGTAATGTATTCTATATCAATAGAATAGTAAAAGTGAGAGATCACATAGATTGAGATAAAGGCAATGAAACAGATAAAGCAAAAGCTGCACAGACCAGAACAAGGAGTTAATTTGCCACTTCTCATCTACAGGCAGGTGTTTAGGTATCCGGGAAAGCAGGACTCCACCATGCACAACTGTTACTTGGGAAGACAAACATCATCTCTTTGAATGTCCCCTCCTTCTCCTCACACCTTTATATGTGGAGTATAACACCATATGTTGTGACTCCTTGGGTCAGCTGGATCAGTTGTCCTGGCTGTGTCCCCTCCCAGCTTCCTCATTGGTGGGGTGGGTGAGGAGCAGCAAAGGCCTTGGCTCTGTATAAGCCCCACAGCAATAAAAAAAAATCCCTGTGCTATCAAACCTGTTTCCAGCACAGATCCAACACGATAGAAATCCATACCAGAATGAAGAAAATAAACTCTATCCCAGGCAAAACCACCATGGATAACTATTGACTTCTTGTCACTATGGAAGTGGGACAGAATTATTGACATTCAGCTTGGCTTGCAATGTGGCTGGTGCATGATATGCAGACCCAGTATAACTAGTTAGTGGTTTCTAACAGTGCAGAAAACCCAGAGAAGGTGAAGTTTTTCTGTTATCTTCATAGTGCTTGATGCCCTCTGCTTCTAGCACAGGTCAGCCCAGGAGTCCCAAAAACATTTTATTGGATCAGACATTGACTTCAAACATGAAAATTGCCAGGCAGATTTCTATGTTGTAACTCACACACCAGATGCTGTAGATAGCTCTGGGTGCTTCAGCACGTTCAGGTGGCACACAGTTTTTGGCACATCAGGGACTTTGCTCACTGACAGCTACTGTTTTTTCTCATTGCCTAACAAGAGCATTATTAATTCAGGCAATCATTTATTACTGGCAAGTTGAGGAGGAGTAAAATCCTGATGTATTCATCAGCATATGTTTTGTTGGAAGTCTGAAAATGACTGCATATAATTAGTAGTGATTAGAGACAGTGATGGTTATTAAGTATTGCCCTGCCGTAGAGGTGTCATTCCCTTGTCATGCTAGACTCAAAGCAGTGAACTCTTTAGGAGCCAGAATGTGAGGTTTCTCTGAATAATTTTTCAGTAATTGTTATATTTTTGGAGGAAAAAGGAGAAAAAGCATAGATGAAAACTTCAAATGAGTAATTTGCCCTCCCCGTGAAGATGGCTAAAAGCAATATGCCTGTTCTTGGCTAGTACTGAAATTGCTGTCATCAGTCATCCTGCATTAGAGCATCACCACATTGGACTTTTTGCTGCCTTGGTGGATGATAGCTGTTAGAATAAGCGGGTGGCCAGCAAAGTGTGCAGTGAGCACTGGTCAGCCTTTGCACTGGTGACATCTTCCATCCCCCAAGAGACTGAGAGGACAGATTAAAGCACAGGTAACTGACTGTGGAGAATGTCAGCCATCTGTAAACACAGCCAGTAAAACAACAGCATGTACAGGCAGTATCAGCAAGGTCTATCTTGGACCCCAGGGAACAATCCAGTTTAGGTGGTGTTTTCTGTGGTTTTCCCCCTAAATAAACTGTTAACAGGAAGCTGGAAAGGACTATTTAGCAAAGTTCTGTACCTTTCTATCAGTTTTTCTTTATATAGTGCACAGTCTGAGAGAAAAATGTCAGGTTCTCTAAGGGGGAGAACATCTTTCTTGGTGCAGGAATTATACCACCCCATTAAAAGAAAGCAAGGTTTGTAATGAGATCAGTAGGAAGCACATGCACTATCAAGAAGAGAAAATAGTTTCTCCTGCATATCATATCTAGTGAGCCAGAATTATGCAAAATATGTCTTAACTTATGCCATCAGTATACCAAAATCAGGGTTATTGTTATATTTTCTCCAAACTTTAAACATACTTTAAATTGCTGAAATACCCAAAAAACAAAAAACAAACAAACAAACAAACAAACAAACAAAAAAAACAAACAAACAAAAAAAAAAAAAAAAGCCAAACAAAAAGCATAGGGTGAGTTCTTTACAAATTTATATTCAGGGAAAAAACAAGAGTTGAATGAACTCAATCAAAATATTTAGATTTAATTCTGACCCTTAAAGAGATTTTAAACTGTTTCAAAAATATTAACTAAAATTAGCTAATAAAGAACATATAGCATAGAATATAATTTTTCCTCTAGAAAGTAGCAAAACAGCCTTTTGCCACTCAGAAGAACATTTTTCTTCAGCTTCCTTAACCAAGCTACTAAAACAAAAACACCTCCTGTCAGAATCCTGGCGTCTTTTCAAGGACATGGGTTTGTATTACTTTTCATGTTATCTACTCCCAGTAAAGGGCAAAATCACTTGTCAGAGTAGAATGGCACTGGCCACAGGGAAGAAATGGGGAGCAGGCATTAGCTTTGTATGAGTGTGCATTCATGCTTCAAAACAGAATGAGGAGCAGTCAACGCATGCTATAATTCAGTTCATTAGGATTGTTTCGGGTAATTGATTGATTACATAATTGCATAGGGCAAGTTTTATATGTTCCTAAAGCTAAATTTGATGAGAAACTGGAATGTCAGTCAGAAAAGAAAAAAAAAACTTTCTCTGCTACAGTACTTACAGCTCAGAACAGAGGCAACTATTGTGTATGTATTTATTATGTAAAACGAAGATAAGAATGAAGAATGTTTTAAAATTAGAAAATATGTTGAGTTCTATGAAACAAACCCTAAAAAACAGGAACAAGATAGAAGGGAGAAGCAAAAGGACAACTGAAAACTGAAAATAAGCTGAGCAATTGTGATCTTTGAAGTGGAATA
>WBNO01032122.1:0-24170 GCA_013400575.1 Peucedramus taeniatus | reverse complement strand
ATGTATATATAAGCTTAAATACATGCAATGGGACTGTGCCCCATCATGCATTGGCTGCCAATTGCATTCCTCAGGAAAACTGCCAGGATGAAGCAGTATGGGGGAAACAACTTGTGCTGAATTTCCTCCTAAGCCAGTGCTGAAAGAAGTATAAAGGGTTTAAACACAGATACTGATGTTCAAAACTTGTTAAGGGTTTGAATTTTTGGTTAATTTGAAAATTGAACTCTGACCCTTGGAGCACTAGAAGCTTTTTAAGGTGTCTTTCCTGAAATTCAAGGTTCAGGGGTTCACATCTTTAGGTTCAAACAGTTGTATTTTCTTTTATATTCTTCTTTACATTTTTCTTCTTGGCATTTACCTTGCCTCTATGAATTTCACCATTATGGTTAAGATGGCAGCCAATACCCCAAATACTTTGCTCATGGAAGTGGAAGAAGTCTTTGCTTCTCTATTCATGTTTGCCCAGAAGCCTTTTTTTTTGACTTCAGCATAGGTCAGTGTCTTTGATGGGACTCCACAGATCAGATTATGGGACACCATAGGGTGATGTTGTCCTAAACTTCCATTCTTTTTCTGTTACTCTCTGGGGAATCTGCGGCTTTGTAAATTATGGCCAAGGGTGAATATTTCCTAAATGGATCCCTCCTTAATAATTAAATTTTTCTAAATATTATTTAAGTTTTTAAATTATATTAAAGTGGGTTTTTTCGCATTCCAGTAGGATTTATTCTTTCCACATGAAACAAAATGTGGCTATTTCCATTAGCTATTGGATGTATAGTGCTTTACACATCATCTTTGCAGAAGAACTGTCTTGTAATTGTGCAATATGCCAGCACAGATCAGCAGCAATTCTTTACTCAAAAATTATGACATTTTAACTTGGGGCCAAAACTTCCCAAGTTTTGTCTATGAAACCAAAAATATTTTTGGGATGATTGAAAATGCAACTTCATTAGTCATTTAAAAATTTCATCTTAATTTATGATATTACAATAAACTTTTACTTGAAGAAACCAGGTTTAAATGTGAAGGGAAAGCTTGCCAAACACAATACTTTAATTCTGGTAAGGAAAAGGTCTATAAATGCATGCACTAAAATCTTATAGATCTGGCAGGAGAAAAGTACAGACTGTGTGACCTAGCAATTTACCTGTATCTGTAAAAATTTAGCCAGTGTCTTGATAATGTTGTTTAGCATAGCCTGAACAGTTACATTTAAATATTTCATAAAAAAGACATGTCTTTTGCCACCCCTTAAATGGGCTTTCTCAGTCATCAGTTTTGGAAAGAATAACTTCCAAAAGTTTTTTGTGTCTAGCTGTGAAATTAAGTTTAGTGTAAGTGTCCTAAAGTGCAGTGAAATCAGATTTCCTTAGATGAGCAGGGTATATGTAAGATTTCAAGATTGTGCTTTTTCAAATGCATGTATATTTTTCGTTCATGATTATGCATCTAGAGATTCCTATTGACTCTATTAAAGTTTTATAAATATTTGGATATATATCTACATATATACATACATACATATAGCAAATTATACACTTAATTATTTGTTTTATTAATGTTTTTGTTTTGATAGATGACATATAATGAGTTAAGGAGAATTTCTCCTGTGAAGGAGAAAACTTAATTCATATTACAGGCTGAAAACATGCTTTTATCTCACTTTCTCTTGCAGCTGTCAGTTACTGGTATGCTGAGTTGGTCCATGTTTGCAAACAAGCCCATCAGCTTTTTTAGCTATAGTATGAGATGTTCAATGTGAAACTGAGCAAAATTCTGAATCTCTCTGATATATTGATGTACTAATGCACTTCTGCTGCAACATGTGCCTTTCAGTGTAGAAACTCCTGTAGTAACCTTAACAGATATCAACAGCCTTGGTAAAGCAATGTGGCACTGCTGTCAGTTGCATGGAAACACCCCTGAGACATCCTCTCTTGGACATATCCTGAAACTCCCTGGGAAATTTGCACTTAACAGTTCACAAGTTACAAGCAACTACCTTACCTACTACTTTTTCTTTTTGGTACATCTCTCTGATATTTACAATCCTCTACCTAGCTAGTGTTAAGGGCTGATATGTTTTGATGACAAACTTCAGTGCTTTACTTGTAGCAGGTTGCAGTGTCTGAACAGGGATACAGCAGCTCAAACTTTGTCTGGCTTACAAGTTACCAGTGATAGATTGAGCAAGGAGGGTGTTCTTATCAGTGACAAGATCAAGCAAGAAGAGTCTACTGTTTTCAGTGCTCAAGAATGCTGTGACCTGCTTGACCATACCATCAAACCCACTTGTGAGGATACGTGAGAAAGATGCTCCCTGACTGAGCCTGTGAGCAGCAAGGATGTGCAGGCCCTCATAGGGAAGTGAGAGTCAAAATTTTCAAGCAGCAAAAAACAAAGAGCTGATAACACATTTTTCAGCAGCAAATAATATTTTTCTGAGTAAATATTACAACAGAGTCTAAAAATGTATAAAATACTAACAGTTAAAATCACTCTATACTATAAAAGGCCAGTCCCATTTTTGCAGAGTAAGGACACCTCGAGCACACCTCCCAAAGGTAAAAGAATTTAAATCATTTAATATATTTGTATAAATACATTTGGTTTGCCATCCTTAATTCTGTGGAAAAAATCATATAAAGGTCCAATTAGACCTGTATAATCTTTAGCCATAAACTGTTGACTAAGTCTGGGGCTAGGATTGGATCCAGCCTCACCCTGACTCCTCTCTAAGGGGTTCGTAGAACAAGGGGATTCTTTCTATGCCATGTGACTCAATGGAAAGTCTTTGCTAATAGACTTTGTTTGAAGGTCCCTCTCTGCCTACCACTATCTCATAATGCCTGACTTGCAGCCTTTAGCAGTGTGGGAGCCATGCCCAGCCCTCTGCAGAGGGTGGGAGCACCCCAGCATCAGGCACTGCTGGCCTTGGTGATGCCACACCTGTGCCCACAAGGCAGCACACAGGGGACACCTTATTAGGTCTGGCCAAGGCTGACCTTTCTGAGTAAGTCAAAGGCTGACTGATGTCAACAACTGTAACAGTGATTAGAGGTAACCTTTGCAAATGAAAAACATGGGATCAAACAGATTCCCTGAAGTCAATTCTACAACCTGCCTTCACCCTTCATGAACAAAACTTTCCTCTAGCAGCAGTAAGAAGAAGGTCTTGAATTTTGTATTGGACAGTAGAGGCCACAGTCTCTGAATGCTTTATGACAGGCAGTCCCAACTAAGACACAATGAGTGTCCAAAATTATCTCAGCATTTTTAAAAACCATGCTTACCTAGAAGACTGAAGGGAGAATAGTTTTTCCTTTGAATACCCACAATGAGTTCATCATTAAACTTAATTTGTTACTGAAAGTAATGGAGATTTCAAATCTGCATATCTACAGTGGAACAACCCTTGTGTTGACCCAAATACCAAGACCTGCATCCATTCAGTGCTAATCTCATCATTTTTAAAGTTAAATTTGCAACAGATAAAGCCTTAAAATCATTTAGGATTGTGATCAGTCTTTTATAACTGTTAAACCTAGTTCTCTGTGGTTAATAACAGATGTTTAAATAATAACAAATAACAGTGTTTCTTTTCCACAAAGCTGAATGCAGGCCGTTCTGTGATGCCTTCGGGGATGTTGCTGTCTCTTCCAGATCCAGTTTGTACAGAATAGCAACAACAAATGGAGAAGGCACTGAGGTACTTAGGGGGACTGCTAGATGTTTTCTGTTTTAGTATTTACTTCTTGTTATCCAGTCTGCCTTTCCTCAGAATTAATAACATACTGTTTTTTCCTTAGCACTGGCTATATGGCAACATAACCATATATTAATATAGGGCTTAAGGTCAGTAATAATTTACAGTTTGTAACACAGGGATTAGTTCTGAGTCCTCTTCAATGACACTCCAGTTACCCGTGGGTCAGTTTTAATGGGTCTGAACATTGGCAGGACAGATTTCTTAAATCCAACACTTTTCATTAGGGATGGAGTTGATCTCACCCAACTTTAGCTGTATGAAAGGACATTAACTACCTGGATAGATTCCCAGTTTAGTCATCAGCAAACATCATGTTCAGTATTGGATTCATTCCATTCTGAGGTAAATCAGTCACAGGAAGTGCAAATCACAATGATTCTCTCCAAAAAAGCAACAAGATCTGAATGTTTGATATTGCTGAGAGTATCTAGTCATCCTGGAAATGCTTCTGAGCAAAAAATCTCAGGTCTACAGTGCTTTTGTAAATCAGTTTTGAGAACAAAGATCCCAGTGCACAGAAAGTGGTCCCTCAGAAGGTCTGTCTGCCAGTTCCTTCTCCTGTTGAGCCTAGCCTTAAAGTAACCTGTCATAGCTGAAGTAACATTCAACTTCCAGATTTTCTGCAGTTAAAAGCACTCAAAACTAGGGGATGAAATTCTTTTCCGCTGGGCCTGGGATGAGTGTGAAATAAGTTTTGTCCAGAAGGCAATCTCATTTCCATACAAGACTGTTTGTCTGGTGCCAAGGAATAAAATAAATTGGTAAAAGTTCAAAGGCAAAGGTTTAATATCATATTCACAATATGAGGCAGAACAGCAACAGATTATTTAAAAATTTTATTTACAGACTGGGAAATCTGCTTTTCTATCAGTATATAGAAGATCTGTATTAACATAAAAATATAAAAACCTTCAGTATGATGTAATGGAATTTTTAAACAATTACTCAATTTTTATAAAATTGTATTTAAAAATATATATATTTTACAGAAAAGAAAAAGGGAAAAAACCCAAATACCCTGAGGGGTTTTCAGCTGCAGACAACGAAAGCATGCCAACAATCAAAATCTTGCATATGGATTTTTGAATACAAGAAGCAAAGCAACAGGTAAAAGTTGTAAGTGGATGCTAGTCAAAATATATGCAGAGAGGAGACCTTTTGAATGACTCAGTGGAAAGAACAATGACTTTCTTATCTAGGCTTATACTCTCAAAATATTGACTATGGAGACGTACAATCCAGACAAACTTCACTATCAGAACTCTTTAAACTATGGAAAATTTTGGTTGTTTAAGTCAGTATCTTCTAATACAAATCATAGGAAAAAAGCTTATGGAAAATAACTGGAAAAACAGTTACTCATAGATCAAGAGCTGAACATGTTTGTTTACATTTAAGTGTTTAAATAGTTGAATTTACAACACATGAGTATGTTTTCATCACTGTCTTATAAAAACATACACTAGAAACAATGGGAAGCCATAATAATGGCAGAAGATATGATGCTGGTGTTTTCAACTTCAAGATGAAGTTTCTTGAGCACTGAGATGCCTGTCCAGCAGCATCAGCCTCAAACATACCAGAAAAATGCTAATAACGCCTATCAATGTTTCCCAACATTCAGATTTACTTAAGAACACATACTTTTAGTGAGCTAATTGCTTCTTAGTGTAATATATGTTATGGAATAATTTGTGCTTATGTGAAATATATGTGAAAGAAGTTGTGCCTGTATAAAAAATCCTTTAAGTCTTAACTCACAAGCAGCAGCTGGGGAAGAGGTTGCTTCACAAAATTATGAAACCACAGATGGCAGCGGAGACAAAGACCTAAATAGCAAACTAAAAGACATAGCTCCAGCGGAGATGGGCCCTTTCCCAGGACAGTTTGGGAAGCACCCTAACAATGAATACTTGATAAGTATCTATGATCAAGATAGCCAGAGTCGTCAAGCACGTGCATCCCAATGCCAGGTTCCCATAACTCCACATCAGCATTCATCCCTTCCCAGAAATGGCTTTGTCCAGCCCAGCACAGAGAAAAGGAGACTACATGAATATGTGAAGCGACAAAAAGAATAGGAGAACCTCTGCTCCTGGCGAAAAAACCTGTATAAAACCAACCTGATGGAGGCAGCATTTGTGAACAGAGGGGGTCTGACGTGGAAGAGTTTGGACCAGAGTTCACCCAGCGCCGATCCCAGGCTCGACGCTGTCCCTTTGATTGTGGCTATCAGAGACTGTATCTCAGTCACAAAATAAAAGCCTATTTTTTGATTATTAATTCGGCTTTATCATTTATTACCTACAACATTAGTATTTACTGTTGAAGTCTTTTGCTACTGGAACTGTTTCAGAAAGTAAACCTCAACTATGAGATCAGCAAACTGGAGATCATTGCACCTTGCAAAAATTCTTGTAACATAAACGTGCCCCTTAGCTGACTTTTGCTTTGATAGTGACAATCAACATAGTATAGACCAAGCCATTGGAACAGAAAAGCCATAGGATATACCATAAACCAACTGTAACAACCATTATTTCTGATGAAAACTAATTTTCTGATAATCAGCTCAATTTGTAATCTAAATGGAAGGCACTCTCTTCTGCCTAGCAACCCACATGCAAACCATTCTCTGTAACAACTGATCCATCATCTGCTGTATGTGGGTTTTTTACAGATTACCAGGATTTATTTTAAAAAGTTAAACCTTTTTTGAAAGGAATACAATTTTTTCATTCAGAAACATTCCCTCCCATTAACCACATTTCTACAACAAATTGAGTTTTATTTACTGGTGTCTGGAATAATTTCAATGACTCATAAATTTTTATCTAAGACACTATCTGAGTAATTATCTTTAAGGAAAATCTGGCTGTATTCTTTTCATACTTGTGTATTTTGTACCTAGAGTACATACGAGGTTGCCAAACTGAAAGGCACAGTGGGGAGGTAATAAAATTCATCCTGAAACCCCTGTCAGATAGAGAGACATTCCAGTAACTCTTTAATCTCCACTGTCATAAATCAGAAAACATTTTTAAGACTCAAGATCTGAAAATTCATAATATGTAACCTTTCAAAGGTGGTGAGAAGTTGAATGATAGGCCTCTTCAGCAATGAATGACCTGTCTCATAACTCTTGCGATAATCCATTGACTAAGTGGAAAAGAAGTTTTAGCAACAGAATTATCAAACTCCACAGAAGTACTGGTGAAGCTCTATTTGCTTTTCTTCCCCGTACTTTTTTGAGGTATTCCACTTGGGATCTAGGTCACTTCCCAGGTCATGTTGTTGAAAGAGTTCACCAACAGTCTCTAGAATTACATCTGCTGGTTTTTTGGCCTTAAAATAAAACTGCCATGCGACCTTGTTTGTATCTAAAGTAAACTCCAGTTTTATGAAGTGGGATGGTCATTTTACATGGGTAAGAGAGTATTCAGCTTAGTTTGTCAGTGAGTGAGGAAGGCATGAAACAAGTTTTTCTTGAGGGTATCCCCCACACACTTTCTTAGCATCAGTACTCGGGTTCTCATTACTTCAGACTTCTAAATTATTCATACCATTATCAGGGTGTAATCAATCTCTTCCCTCCAGAACTGCCTGCTGAATGTCTTCCTTCCCTTCAGAACGTTAATGTGCCAACTCTGTATTACTGAGAATGAAGAACGTGCACTGAAGAGAAGTTATCACACAGAAAAGCTAACAAGAACAGAGAACCAGACACTTCATTTTGCTTCTTAAAATGTACGTTATAAAAATTATAGAAGTCACTGGAGGATAGTTTTTGATAGTCCTCCCGACCTTCAAAACGTAAAGATTTTTTTAAGCCTTCAAAGTGACTGAAAGCTTCTGCACTAAAATACATACTAGATGTAATTAAAGCTCTCTTTTTCTTTCAGGGCTGTATGTCAAGAGACCTTGAAATCCAGCAATGCGCATCTGCATAGCTCAAACATGGTTAGCTTTTGAGAGCACAGGGGGCTTTGCAGTGCATACTGATGCTCTAATCTGAAACTACGTAAAGCACTTCTTCATTGCAGAGCACACATTTTCACTCAGACTCAGTCACAGTCCACGTGGCTACACGCTTGGCTGATTGTCTCACTTTAAGGTTCAGCTGTGGCAAGACTGCTAACATGAGTGGTACCTGATTCTCAGGATATAACCTTTGAGCTGTGAAAGCAACCCAAGGGCAAAACATATGCTGTACTTCCAAGGCAGCATCACCCTTGACATCACAGGCTCATTTTGGCAAATAGGAAGATTAATGTGTCCCATGCTTCCCTAACAGTTTGGATGAATATGTTAAAATCTACATTACTTTAAAGTTTTCTTCTATTTCAGAGAGCTTATGAGCAAAAATTAACTAGCTGACATGGTTTATGTTTTGGCCTCATATATTTGTGTTACTTTCTCTCTTTATTGCAAGTAGAATTCAGCTTAGCATCTAGAGACAGAAAACTTCTGCACTGGCAGTTCTCAAAAAAAAAAAAAAAGCAAGAAATATAATTGGCTAAGCTTAAAGGAAGATAAAACAGTCAGAGCTCAGTTCAGCTTACTGAATATAAGAGAAGGATCACACAGTAATAGTTGAGGACTGCCACTCTGTCAGTAAGGCCACTAACAATAAATGAACTTCTGACTTTTTAAAACACAGTTTTATTTTGCTTGTAAAAAAAAAAATATGTAATATTCTTGTTTTATAGAGAAGTAAACCACAGTGAGATACCTGCTCTCAGACCTAAGGAGGTTGTGTTCAGTAGTGTTCAAAGTGTTGATAGTTGTACATATGATTCTCCCTATGTGCCCATAGGCAGAAGCATACTCACCAAAACTATTATTGACAGATTCCTGATATCACCATGACATTAATTAAACCTCTAGACTTAAATGGAATTAAAACTCTACCCTTTTTCTCCTAGGCCTCAGACAGGTCTCAAAAAAGTTCAGAGTTTTCTTTAACATTTTCTCCGTCCTCATATGCAGCAACAGATTTAAAAGTCCCTCTGCAACAGTCACTGGAATGTCTTGTGGAAGGTGCACATATTGAAATAATTATAGTAACTCCTGTGCTTGCAATAAACAACTGAAAAGGAGAAAGCAACTGATATATAGCAGTATGATATTCTCCTCTTGTCTACAGTAAACATGGGGCAAAGCCTTCACCATTAAAATGCAATCACTTTGTTTATTCACATTGGGCACTTGGACCCAAGTTCTGCAATGAGTCATGCTAATATAGATTTAAAGTAAGTTCCATATGAATGCAGTTAAGAAAAATTCACAAAAATTAAACAGAAGGTGAAACTTACCTGGCCAAACTGCTTTGTTTAGCTTCTTCAGAGTTCTGTCTGTCTCCTCAGATCTTTCACTAGGAGTGACCTGATTGGAAAAATCCCATGAAAATGCTGTCAAGCATGTAAATAAAGCATGTGGAAGAGACGAATTCTTAAGTGGTTATATATGCCAATGCCTTGGGTTTTCATATAATTTCGAATAAGGCTGAATATCCTGAAGTTTGGCTTCCAATGTCAAAATACATTCTTCTGCAAATACTTCAATTCATCATAGTGACTTCCATGTTATACCATAAACTATAATTTTTTGTGTTATAATAAAACCAAGTCTACTGAAGCAATAGCCTTTCTAACCAAGAAATTTGATTTAAGCTCATGAAAAAAATTGCTAGGGAAAGCATTTCATCTGCCTGGAGAGTATGTCAAGAAGAGACAATTAATTGAAGGCTTACTGTACCTTCTCCCCCTCCCCTTTCCATATTCATTCCAAAAGGAATCACATAAAGGAATTTTCTGTAAAATATTACCATATTATTTCCTCAAAAACAGTCTTAGCTATGCTAGTGGACTTAGTTACCATTGGAACTCTTAGAAAAAACCTTTAGTGTAGCTCTAATCCTCCTTTTGCAATTTTAAACCAAGATTTTTCTCCACTGTATCTTTAAATCCATCAATCCATATCACCAAATACCTTTAATAGTACAAATAGTACAAATAGTACAATAGACATTAATAGTACAAATAATTATCTTGAACAAGGAATGCAGCATCCTTAAAAACTGCCAACCTACTTCACGATTGTGCTGTCCTCCTTTACAGCAATGCTGTTTGTCCCCGAACAGAGCATCATACTGAGCTGGATCTTGATTTAGTCTGCTGCCTATCCTTAGAGAATACAATAAACATAGTGCTGAAATATCTTATATGTCACTTGTGACTTTTTGTTTTCATTTTGTTTCTACTTTATTGCAAGAGTTTCTACTTTATTGCAAGAGCAGCAAGAACTTTTAAAAGAAGAGTGTTTTCATAGCAATATAAGAAATAAAACTATCAAGTATGTCATCAGAATCTTATTGCTGCATTGAGGTAAAGAAAATATTGAATTAGCTGAAGTAGTTTTGTAAAAGCTAGTGAGCATTTAAATATCAGTTTCTACTTTGCCACATCAAATACCCTGGAGAGTTTAGAGACAGCGTATTTTTCAGTCTTAAGCTATTTGAAATTCAGGGTGGTGTTTTCTCATCACAGTTTATCACAGGATGTCCAGAGTTCAGCTGTTTTTTCTACAGGAAACAGGAATTAAAGGATACTCTGGGTACTTTGGAGAATAGAAGTGCAGTTACTCCATGCTCTCTTTACTTGAGATAGATTGTGAACTCTCCCCTACAGATGATTCTTTAACCTATTTTCCACAATTATCTTGCAGGATCCAGAGACAGAATCAGAATCATCAAGGTTCAAAGACATCTTCAAATCTTCTAGCCCAGCTGTCAGCCTAGCACCATCATAATCACTCTTAAACCACATTTCCAAGATCTATGTCTCTTGAACACTTTGACAGATGGTGACTCACCACCTTTACTCACCATTTCTACTGTCTAACCTGGTGTGGAGGCCTGTGAGCCTATTGGGAAAAGGGCAGTGGCAATGCCCTGGAGGCATGCACCCTAGGCTCCAGGCATCCCCCCTAGGTTAGGGGGAGACAGAAGGCTTCCCCCATGGTGCTCTGCAGCACTATGCTAATTTACCCCATTTCTGTATTCCCCATTGGCCCGTTGGCCGTCCCTACCCCTTTTACCCCTATATGGTCTTGTTCTAGAATATTCTCCACTCCCTGTTTTCCCCATTGTTTAATGTAACCATCCCTGTCCACCCTGGCACTCCCTATTGGCTCCTGCTCTTTGTACCGCCCCAATGCCCTCAGTTGATTGGCCCTGATGCTTTGCTCCACCCCCTCTTTTGCATATTTATGCCCTGGACTCTCCACTGTCCGCTGCCTTCTGTCCCTGGACCCCTTCAGTGCCGGACCCTAATAAACCCTCTCTGGAACCCCATGCAGAAGATCCCCCCGTGTCTCGCCTGCCTGCTAGCCGTGGTGTGCTTGAGTGTGTGATTGTTGTGTGCCTGCCCAAACGTTCTCCCTCCGAGGACGCTTGCAGGGAAGGTAGCAGCACTGACCACCTCGCCTTGACACTACAACCAGGCACTACTTGAGGTGTTTGCTATTGTCCTTTCACTTGAAATGTGGCAGAAGAGACTGATTCCCACCTTTTTACATCTCCTTTAGGTAATTGTAGCGAGCAACATCATTCTTGTACTGACAAGTGCAAAACTGAACATAGGATTTGGGGTGTGGCCTCACCAGTGCCAGGTACAGGAGTGCAATTCCTGTCCTGTTCCTGCTGGCCATGCTGTTGCTGACACAGGCCAGGATGCAATTGGTNAGGTAGCAGCACTGACCACCTCGCCTTGACACTACAACCAGGCACTACTTGAGGTGTTTGCTATTGTCCTTTCACTTGAAATGTGGCAGAAGAGACTGATTCCCACCTTTTTACATCTCCTTTAGGTAATTGTAGCGAGCAACATCATTCTTGTACTGACAAGTGCAAAACTGAACATAGGATTTGGGGTGTGGCCTCACCAGTGCCAGGTACAGGAGTGCAATTCCTGTCCTGTTCCTGCTGGCCATGCTGTTGCTGACACAGGCCAGGATGCAATTGGTCTTCTTGGTCACCTGGGCACACCCTGGCTCATGTTCAGCCACTGTCACCAGCACCCACAGGTGCTTTTCCAGTGAACAACTTTTCCAGTTACTCTGCCTTTGGCCTGTGGCAGAGTAGGGTTGCCTAGGGTTGTCGTGACCCAAGGGCAGGACCTAGCACACAATCTTGTTTAAGTTCATATTGTTGTCCCCTGCCCATCAATCCAGCCTGTCCAGATCCCTCTGCATAATCCTCCTGTCCTCCAGCAGATCAACACTCTTGCCCGGTTTGGTGTCAGTGAACTTACTGAGGGTGCACTCGATCCCCTCATCCAAATCATCAATAAAGATATTAAACTGAACTGGACCCAGCAGTGAGTCCCAGGGAGCACCACTAGTGACTGGCTGACAGTTGGATGTAGCTTGATTCCCCACCACCCTTTAGACCCAGCCAGCAAGGGATGCACTCCTTCACAGCACTAGAACCCAGTTTCTCCAAGAAGATGCTGTGGGACACGCTTTACTAAAGTCCAGATAGACAGCATCCCCAGCCTTTCCTTTATCTACTGAATCACTCTGACATGCAAGTTATTAGTTTTAAATTTTGGTGTTTCACTCAAACACACAAAGAAGAAAAATTATTTAGGGCCTAGTTATTAAGTCCAAGCAACAGAAATAAAACTATTGCTCCATTTTTAAAGCTGCGGACTTCTGTTTTTTATAACTAAAAACATGATGCCTGAGGTCTGTGGTTAGTTTCACTCATATTCTTGTGATTTTCTCAGAAACATTTACTGTTAAAATTATTTAAAACTAATTTTCTAATATCTATGGAAGAAAAGTAAGCTGAAGTAAGATTTTGACTGTTAGATTTAAGGCAATGAAATACTTCTCTTCAGAAAATTTCCAGTATCACATTATTGTCGTGATAAAGTTCAATGCAAGATTAGTGGTAGAAGTCTAAATTCAGCTTTAGTCTGATTCACTAGAGGAAATCTTGGAAAATAGAGCAAGAATGCCAAAATTCTTTGGCATTGGAATGCCAAAATATTCCTCTCCCTTTTTTCTCAGTTTCTCCTTATCCTGGAGTGGACTGTTTTCTTCATTGACCCATATGCTGACTAGTACAATCTCATTTGTCTCATGTGTTTAGGGAGACAAAGAATTAGAATCTCTATTGTATGAAGTAGGATGATTAAGGGATTTGGAAGAAGTTTGAACAAACCATAGATTTTGGTTTGTTGCATTGTTTGTTGCATTGTTTGTAGTTTAGTGCAAACTTTTCCAGTCTCACCAGAATAAGTGAACCATAAGATTTTCACTCTTAGAAGTGAACAGAAAAAATGGAAATACAAAAGAAAAAAACATAAAGCACTAGTAAACTTAGCTATCTCTTTGTTCATAGCCTTTATCCCATCCCAGTTATGTTAAAAATGTTCCACTTAATCTTGAACATGCAAAATGAAAACTGTCAGCCTGAAAATACTCATTCTGCATTTCCTGCAGACTCAGGTTTGTGCTAACAGTAGCCACAGGCCAGTAATATATTCACACCAGCTTCTCTCTTTAGCACATAACTAATCCCACTGAAACAAGTACAGCTACTTGCATATTTAATGCCTTGTTTGTCATATTACCTCCAGTATATGGCAATCATCTTTTATCATGTGCTAACTAAAGAAATATGCATACCACCTTAACTCTGCCTAGATTATAATATTAGTTTGATGAACTTCAAAAAAAACTAATGAAAAAGATATAGGACCATCAGTGAAGACACCCATTATTAAAAGACAATGTATGAAAAATCTAAATTTAAAAATCTGTCTCTTTGTTTGATCTGGGAGTCTACACATCCTGCCCACCACAAGCTCAGGAGAAACATCTGGCTTTGTTGTTTAATAAGTCTCCTGACATCTTAGCATCCTAGACATAGAAAAAGTGCATTGAGAACATATACAAGTTATTTGAAGTCAGTTCAAGCTAAATAATGTTCCAATGAGTTGTTTTTGTTTCAGTTTTGAACCACGTATGTATTTGAATAAAATAACTCCAGCATACATGCACAGCATTTCCCTTGTCTAACTCAAAGCCCCGGGCTTCCAAAGTTGGGTCTTTGAAGCAAAACTCTTCTCCACATCTGCCCTTTGGAGTTTTGTTGTGAACTTTGGGCTTCTCTGAGCTATGCCAAATCCTAGAAGTAAGCCTGGAATTTTTTACTTCCTAGATGAGGCAGGCAACATCTCACAGGTTCTTCAAACAGGAAACTGAAAATTCACAAGTGGCTGAGTCAGTTGGCAAAGGGATTCTGCCCAAACCTGTGAGAGTCCATTCATGCACAGAAAACCTGGAACTGTTTAGGTGAGCTATGACTACTCTGTAAGCTGGTCTCCACTGCCAGAGCTGTTCAATCTGACAGGAGCTCCTGCTTTGAGGAACTGAGATACAATAATGAACAAGTTGGAATGTGTTTTGTGTAAAGCTGTACCAACTTGTTCACAGACTGTAGGAGAATAGCTTTTCAGGATTCACATGTCTACTGAACCAGTTCAAGCATGAATTCTTAGTGTATTTTAAAAATGGATTTTCATAGAATAACGTGCTATGATGCTATCACATAATGTGTTGGAAACAAGTTTTTTTCTGTGAGCAAGGATCTTGCTTATCCACCCCAGAACATATCACTAAGATAAAATAAAAAATCACTGTCTAAAAATGACATCTCTGAAACACTGGTTTGGGTTAGAATTACAACAGTAACCTATAACAGACAAATGATTCTGTTTGACAGAAAAAAAAGAGTGCTTTTACAGCATTGTTTAAAAATTACTCAAAAGGTAAAATAGAAACCTGTCGTACAACAGCAGTTCATTGGAGCCTGAATTAAGACATATTAGCCTGAATTAAGACAGCAGAGAGCATAGACCTCCAGGAGGTCCTGGGCCAGGACATTCCAGAAGCTTACCAGCTTGCCATCTGTGTGCTGTGTTCTGAGCTCTACTATCCCTGATTTATGTAACTGCATGCTATATTTAGACTATATACTAAAAACAATGACTGTATATCAATCATAGCCTAGGAATCCCCTCATAGAAATATGGTGCTCTGTGGAGGAAAGGAATTTTCCATTGCCACCTGCATTAAGAAAACACTATGAGAAGCAGTTGCTGAATCTCGTGATGTTCAGAAAATATTATGTGACGAAACTGCATGTGCTGTTCTTTTGTAACTGTTTATAGGTAGAAAAAAGGTACTGGAATTTCAAGTTAGCAGAACAGGATAACATTTTCAGAAAAGTATTAGTGTCTTTCTTAACTCCTTGTTTGTTGACAAATTTCATCCCTATGTAACCACCTATAACTAGGATTGAGAACAGCCTGCAGTAAGTGTCAAAGACCTCAAGGATGAACTGGTCCAACCTTTCTTAGCAAAAGCACGGTCCAGACAAGATGGCTCAGCACTTTGTCTGGATGAATCTTAAAAGTGTTCAATGTTGAGGAATCCACAATTTCCTCAGTGAGATTATTCCAATGGTCAGTTGTTCTAACTGTAAAAAAATGTCTCTTGTGTCTAATTAGAATCACCCCAGAAGTAACTTTTACCCATTGCTCCTCATCTTTTCTATGTGACGCCTTGTAACAAGGGGATCTCCATCTTTTTTGTAGTCATCCTTTGAATATGGGAACCTGGTGATAAGGGTTCCCCTAAACTTTCTTTTCTCAGCCTTTTCTTTCTCAGGCTAGAAAAGCTACATATAGTGTATATCAACACCAGAGGTTAGGTAGCCTTTCATGCTCCTCGGGGCATTCAAAAGCCACGTCCTGCCTTTCCTTTGTCCCTCCCTCCCTGCCACTGCAGTCAGCAGGCTTGTCCATGGTGAGACAGACATCAAGCAGGATGCTCTGTAGAATCTGCAGAAGGGAAACACAAGCCCATGTGCTCCCCAGCGAGCCACCCACAGTTCAAGGTTACTTGGGAAGGGGACAGTCATTTGTGGGCTGAGAGGCAGAATTTGCTGAAAATGGTTCATCTCGGGTCAGTTAAAGTTTTAGCCTGGTGTTGAACTGAAGCTCCCAGGGGAGCAGAGAAGCAGAGTCATGAGCCAAGCCTTAATTCACTGTGCGGAAAGTCAAACAGTGGACTAGCTCAAACTAGATAATGTGAACCTCGTTTAATGACCTGCCCATATGTTGCTGCATAGATCATCTATTATTAAATAAATATGCTCTCTGGGATTTGAGCTCCAAAACAACACCAGGTAGCTATTTATTAATGAAGGGAAGTTGTACAGTCAAAATTTACCAAAGTTAGGTCATATAAGGTAAAATCCATGAACAATTTGCTGTTTAGATAATAGCGGAGTGAAACGCTGTTACTTTTAATATGCGTGGAGGAGATTTGCTCAAAAAATTAATTTGGAATCAAGAATAAATAACAGGACATAGCTGCTACAGGATAAGAGTAGTAGAAGAAAAGCACCACCCACTTCTGAAAAGCATGCTGTAGCTCTTTTGGTCTTCAGCAGCATTGTTGGGAGGAATCTAAGCACTAACACAGTTTCAACTTTGCTGTCCAAGGATCTATGTTGCCAAATAAGGGCACAGGATTTTAAAAAGTGCGACCAAAATCGTAAGTCCTTGCAAAGGGATTGTCTGCAAAGCACATCTCAATCCACAACCCTGGGACACTTTCAGACAACTACAAACTCAGGTAGTGCTCAGAGGTAGCTGAAAGTAAGCACTTGAAGGCAACTCAGACTTTTAAACCATATCAGATTACATCAATTTAACCTAATTTGCTACCAGATGACTGAAAAGTAAGATGAGGTTAAACACAAGCCTTCATTTTTGTTAAAATTCTTATGAACTCAAAAACACTGCTCTTCCAGTGAGACTTTTCCAAGTGAACCAGTACCAGAAGCTGCTGGAGAGATGTGAGCAGCATGTTATGGTTGTGGTTGCATTTGAATTTGGATACTTTCATTTTGTATATTAGACCTGTGTGCTTGTACCTAGGCTGTGTGAACAGTCCTTGTTCCTTGCAGAATTTTTTCATCTTGCTATGGAAAGCCACAGACACCAAATACAGAATTCCAGGTCAAGCACCAGTCCTGGTAGGTTCTTTGGGATTCGCTGTCATTAGAGCAGGTTCCCCTGAGCACATTGCATACTGACCTCCCTATGGTTGCCTACAGGACTGTATCTGAAGTCAAATATCCCCCTACATCCTGGCTGTTGCACATCTAGACCAAGAAAAAGCACAAAGGCTGCTCAGGCATGGCTGCAACTTTTTAAAAGTCTGGATAATTAATCTTGATAACAAGCAGGTGAGAGAAGTGAGCTGATATTGGCCCTGCTATCAATTGCCATGGAACAGAAACAGGCTCTGAGGCAGAGAGAGAAAGGCGCTGTTTGTTAAACCCCAGCTCCCCAAAGTTGGTCTTACCTTCTCCAACCCAGCCTGGCTATCTGCCTTGGAAGCTGGTGGAACGTTGGAAGACAGAAGGGCTTTTCCTGTGACAGAAATCTCCATCTCTCCACCACTGGCAGGAGCAGCAAGGTCAGAGGGTGGTGCAGATCTTCAACCGCTTGATGATCCTGCCTGAGCTTAGTTTGCTTTTCTGAAAATCCTGTCAGAAAAATTTCTGCCAGAAAATTTCTGACAATCCTCTCTGTTCAGTCAATTGCTGTAAGCAGGAGTGGCCTCCCACTGAGGTCAAAGGAACATTGGAGACATATGATGAACTGAGCACAGCCCCCATTCCCTGTCCTCCTGCTCCACTCAGGAGAAGGAGTTAGAGAATTCAGGAGTAAAACCTGGCAAGAAAGGGGATGTAGAAAAAAGGAGTTTTAAGATTTAGTTTTTATTTCTCATTATCCTGCTCTGATTTAATTGGTAATAAATTCAACTAATTTCCCCCAATCAAGTCTGTTTTGCCTCTGACAGTAAGTAGGAGTGATGTCTCCTTGTCCTTAGCTTGACCCATAAACCTTTTGTAATATCTTCTCTCCCCTACTCATCTGGTAGAGTGACTTTGATGGTCACGTGGCATCTAGTCAGGGTCAACCCACCACACATCCATTTTCCTGTCCCAGGAGAGCTCCTAAACTCTTCCCACCGCATGACACACAAAATTATCGCTGACCCTTCCCAATCCTCAGCACCATATAGCTACATACTCCCCCAAATCCCATCCCCCCCTCCCCCCAACTTTCTTCTTCCTTCTCCAGGAACACACTGACTTGCTATGTTTGAAGAATATGTACTGATGTGTTATTGGCAGGATCCAAAAACACATTTTGATGGCCACTGAAAATTCCTTTGCAGTTTAGAAATACACAAACCAACTTTAAATTGAGTTTAAAGTAGTAATACTAATGGTTTTGTGACTACTGACAGGGTAAAACTCTTTTTGGGTAAACTTGGTTTTGCTAAGTAAAATTATACTGCAGACAAAGCATAACTTTTGTGCAGTTTCTCAGACAGCAGCTGTAACTTTCCAGTCATTTTTGCAGTAATTCTGATGGCTGCTCAATTCCTACCTCAAAGGGAAATCTTCCTCCAAAGCAATATTATAGTAACACAGTGCTGATGAAAGAGCAAAAGAGTATCTCCAGTGCTAACAAAACACCTTCTTTACTCATGTCAGGCATGTTCTTATGTCTGGAGAAATGGAAAGTGAAAAATTCTCACACATGGGCTGATGGCAGAAGCACCTGAAAAGAGAACCCTTATTTTAGACCCTGCACTGAATTAAAGACCCTTTTTAACCTCCTGCTGGTGCTTCCAGTAATGGGTGCTGGCATGTCCACCAGTCACACAGACATCATAGTCAAAAGTTTAAAAAATCTTTTTCATCTTTACTGAAAACCATCCTTATCTGATAAGTTCCCACATCATCAACAGGGACACAGCTACCTTTAGAAATCTCACAGCATCCTTGAAAATTAAATAGGTGGTCTAACCACTGACAGAGAAATAAGATTACTTCTCTTACAGCAACTGAAGCAGAGAGGATTCCTGTGTTTGCTGTCTTTTGTCATGACTTGGATGTGAAATGAAGGCTGGGAAGAGAGGAGGTTACTGGAGCATATTTTACCAGTCTGTTGCTGCTGTGTTGCTGGTAACAGTCCTGCTCTAGTCACAGAAGAAGGGAGGTTTCCATCAAGCTGATTTGGGTATGCGCAGTGTTCAGGTGTTTATCTTGCCTTGTACTCAGTGGGGAGTGAATGATTCACTTTGACTCAATGTTTTTTCAGCCACTGAAGAGAGGTGCTGTGTATTTCCCTTTGCCAAAGACCAATGTTTAAGAGTTGTTATGAAACAGTTTGTACCTTGCTTGGAGATTGTGAGATATTAAAGAAGGAGAGAGAGGGCGTAACCTAGTACTTCACAATGTAGATATACAATGTAGAAATGCTGTCAGCACAAAGCAATAAGATGGAAATTTGAAAAATTAATACCAAAGTCCCGAAGTTCTTATTCCATTATGCCAAAAAGCTGAGGGTACTTCATAAACTCCCAATCTTCAGTTCATCATACAGAAAACAGGACACAGAGAGTCTGCTTACAGTTGTAACATGATAATCCATCCATTTATCCTGAGTGTAACTCCTGGATCCAGCTGACAGTGGCAGAAAATAGATAGAATTTTATATTACATTATATTTCTACTATTCAGGGAGAATTTAACCATGCCTTTGGGCCTATCAAAATTTTCTACTCCTTCTGCAGCCTGTGCTGCATATCAGCCTCAATTCTTCTTAAACATACCTCTTCATTCAAAGGTTATGCCACACAGCTGTGGAAGATCATTATTTTCAAACTTCATTTCTATTATATTTTAAAAGCAGTCCCTGATGCCCTCAGAAAGGGAGATAAAGGTTATAAAGAATAAATATTTGAAAAAAATGAAAAGCTTTTACTTCACCACACAGAGTAAACAGCCTGGAAAATACATTGAATTTTTACTAAATACCAGGGTTTACTCAGGGGAAATCTATGGGAAAAACAAGGGAAAAGATGCTCTCCTGCCTGCCATTCTGTTTCTCCCAGTAAACCAACATTAGCATTTATAAAGAGAGAAGAGACCGCATGCTAATAATTCCACCTTCATTTGACATGAAAATGAATCCCATTCATAGGAAGATTCTTACCCATTTTCATACAGATTGCCAGTGCTCACAAGTGTAAACTAAGTCCTAAACCAAACTTTCCCTGGAGAAAGGTCTTTAATCTGAAAGTGCAGCAGTCACTGTGGGTTCAGTCTGTTTTACCACCACATTACTCCATTGTGCATTTGCAGAGCACATGATTGTCTTGTGTGTACAGCATTAACCCACTCCAAATTGTGGAGATGCTTTTGTACTCTTCTGCTATGCAGGATGGGCAGATGTTCTCATGGGGCTGTTATGATGTGGTGTTTACAGTGTTAGTGCTCTGAACAAAAAGGCTCAGCAGATGTTGTGCTGCTCTTCCATATGTGTCAAGAGGTTTGCTGGGAAGGACAACTACTCTGCAGCCCACTCTGTAGACCTCTTGTTAACTACCTCAAAAACCCTGATTTTTAAAAGAGTAGTGTATGAAGCCACAATATCCTTGAAGGGATTATGTCTAAGGTCCATAAAAATGTGTAACACTTACCATACATTATGACATTGAACAAAATATTCAACCTTAGTCTAGTCATCTATTTGTGGAACAGCTGCTACAATGAAGTGTGAAATACAGGGCTAACTATAGCTCCATATTTAACCATTACACACGGGCAGTAAAACTGTAGTTATCCTGTTTAAAAGAACTTGAATTACATATGTATTAACTTAAATCACCAAAATCAAGTCTTCCCACAGCAACACTGTGTCAGCAGCAGATACTGGTCATTTGAATAGCTTCTTTATAATTTGCAGCAATATGTTTTTATTAACTTGGCAGTATTACAGGAATTAAATTACAGAATAAATTATCGAATCCATGACATGCAATCTCTGTTCAACAGGAGTGAAATTGCTTATAATACAAAAGCCAAGCCTTCCACAAGCTGGGGCTATTAACTATACCTTGTTTATTTGTATCATTTTCATATGAAATTGCAGATGTATTTTAGTGCTGCTGTGTTGTAACACCAAAAAGTGATGCTAAATATCCTGATTATATCCCCCTCAATACCATACCATTTGCATGCCTCTGAAAATGAAGAAAATAAGGGGCTACTGTTGTCAATTACAAAAATCAGTGTGCAGATACTAGACGAAAACATGATTCAGACTAATGCGGTGGCAATTTTTGAGATTGTTACCATGTTCCCCTGTGCAAAGCAGTATTGTGCCTTGTACAATAGTGCAACTGAACCACCAGACTGAAAGAGCCTTGCCCTTTGTGCAGCCCCCTCACTTCCAGATGGAGAACATCGTCTTTTCCTTCATAGCTCTTCCCCCACACAGCAGAGGATTGCCAGGGAAGGCCAGAAGAAATGAGCCACCCCCATGGTGCTTTCACCCTTGCAGCATGATATTTGTATAGATTTCAAGTATTTATTTCATACACAAAGCTTTTGACTGCCACCCCCAGAAAGCTTTGTTGTTGTTAATTTAGCTTAGTTTATCTACCCAATTCTCCTTTTCCTTTAATTTGACGGTCTCTAGCCTGGCATTTAAATGTTCATTTTTATGTCAGTATATTTCAGCTGCATGTTTGTTAATAAATCTTCTCACTACAGTAACTGAACAGAATTGTTTTTCATCATTGAGGCCTTCACACAGAGCAGGGCCTCTAGCAAAACAGGGTTCTCATTTCTCCATAGATCTGGAGTTGCAGAGTTTTTATAAATCAGCGAGGGTAATACCACAACAACAACTCCCAGTGTAATGCCACACATTACACTGGCTAGTGAGGAACTTCTAAACTTGTTAACAGTAAAATATACATTCTGGAAACACGACCTGCTAGCCTTGGAAAAGGGATAGCTTGAAGACTAAGTTATTTGCTCTGCCTAAAAATGTTGTAAAAACTGATCATTTTTTCATTCCTGGCAAGAGATATCTCTAAGAATGTTGCGTCTGAAATAAAGTCAGCAGACCTGAGACGCAAATCCAAATACATTTCTTTATTTTATCTCCCACAACAGGCTTTTTTTTTTTCCTTAGCCCACATAAAATTATTGGGTTTTAATGTCATGAGAATTCTGAATTCTTTTTAATGAAACTGGGAGTTGTGTCCATTAAGCCAGCTTGTAATCAAAAATTTACAAGTTAAAGGTCATCAGCAGGAAAAGGAATTATATATAATAGAACCATAAAAATACAACTTGTTGCTGTAGTGACAAGACAAATAAAAACGAGGCATGGAGAAACACTTTCAGACTGAGATTTTTTTTCTGTCCAAAGTACACAGGAGGTTATTTGGCAGCTGTCTTATCACTGGAGTGCTCTGAGTGGGATGGGAGCCGGAGCAGCCTCTACTCACCGTGGCCACACAACAAACAAATTACTGCAGCCAGCAGCCTCAGATTCTTACAGCCATAATCAACAGCTGCAGGTAGCTGGGGGATGAAATCTGTGCACAATAGAGAATTAGTTTGCATTTTGGCATGTAAGAACAAGGAAAAAGGAAGCCAAGATGGAGTCCTGCACCAGATTGCCTTGCAATCAAAATGGTTCATCTGGTGCAGATATCTCTGGGAAATGAGATCTCCCTGTTGTCTCTATTTATTTGATTATTTAACATTTTAATTATCAGAGATGACATTCTGCCTAATTTGAAGCAAATGCACCTTATGACAAAGACAGTATGAAGTCAAATTTTCACTGCATGCTTATCTACCTGACTGATTGTCAGAGATAAAGTCAGTAAGCTGACCTTGATGACTTTATAAAAATGCTATTCATGTGATCTGGTATCATTTGTCCAGTAAAATCATACTAAAATTAAATGCTGTCACTTTACTGCATGCAAACTACTCTAAAATTAGTTTATTTTTATTTCTTTATATTTGATTTTTCACCTTCAGAAGAATTGTCACGGCATGCTTGCCTTACTCTGGGACAGATGGGGTAAAAAATCTTTTAAGAATAACTAGGCTTCAGTTACATCTGATATTATTTTAAAGAAACTTTGATTTAAACAGAAAAAAGCATGTAAACCATCCTGGCTCAAAAATCAAAACTGAAAGGAACTAGAAAATTTATGATAGTAAGAATATGTCTAACAACTAGGATTTGTTTGTTAAACCTTTTTCTCTGATTTAAGGAACATAAAAAGTTTACGATTCATGCATGCTAACAACGTTCTTCCATTCAGCAAAAAACTCTAATTAAGATACTTCAGGTCTTCACAAATCTTCATATTTCCACATATGCTATTCATTTTTCCCAAAGTACAAGAGGCTCCTTCACTTATCAGAGCTTGAGAAGAAAAATGCACAGTGTGTATATTATGCCCAATTAATGTGAAAAAATGCACATAAAATGCACATAAAATGTAAAGGTATTGAGGAAGTAGGTGTATATGTGAACTTTTCCAAAATTACATTGTAAAAACCTTAAAGCGGCTCATTCTTCTTTTCCTTCATCTCCACAGTATTACTGTTCTAATGTTTTGTTGTCAATTGCTATTTAAAAAAAACAAGGCAACAGATCCTCTCAGTAATACAGGCATTGAATTGTCTGTTTCTAAGCAGTAATGTGAAAGAGGACTGCTAAAAAATAGTATTTTGAAAATTTAAACCCTCATAAATTTAAATATAATTTTTAGCATGTTCTATGTTATAGAGACATTTAGTGTCCTTTAATCCTTTCCAAATATTTTTAGAATTCAGGCCAGGCAAACTTAAAAGCATAGTTTATCTATCAGACATCTTAAAAAAAATTATGGAGAGGTAGAAATGAGCTATAAAAACAAATAGGAAAAATTCAAGCATTCTGGTCTGTCAGCTCATAGCAGATTATGGTGCCAAACAGACCGAACAAAATGAGGGAGGTGAGAAGTCTACAGCATTCATACAGCTGCAGAAAAAAACCCAAATGAAAACAAATGAAACAATGGAGAGGGGTATGCCATTGACCTGGTGGTAGAACATGTAGCATGGAGAAAAAATATCCACCTGCACCCTGTCAGTGCAGCTGGTCAGGGGCTAGCAGAATGCATATCAACAGCCAGCATGTAAACAGCAGTTTTTCTGCTTGACATTTTATGGGGATCTTGCCCCACTTACTTGCATTTTCTTTCCTTCCCTTTTGGGCAGATGTAGTGCTTTTCAACCTCTTCATCCTTTTGACCCATGCATGTGTCTTCTTCTCCAGAGCATCACTTCCCTTACTCCATGATCAAAAACACATTAGAGAGCTTTTGTCCCTTGAAACCCCAAGTCTATTAATTATACTTATATTAT
>WBNO01032121.1:11368-23876 GCA_013400575.1 Peucedramus taeniatus | reverse complement strand
ATTTTTGTGAAACAGTCACCATATTCCTCAAAACAACCTGATCCTTTATATTCAAAAGGAATACCTTTTTATATTAAAAAAAAAAATCTCACAAATACCAGTTAAAGATGACTCAGTGAAAAATAATGACTGATAGTAGAGTGTTAAGACCTTATATTTGTGAAACATGACACAGGTCATCAGCAGGAGAAGAAACATAAAATCCAGCTACACTGTTTTCACATCAAGCTTCAGAATAGCCTGATTTTCTTAAGCGTCTTGGTTTTCTCTCAGCCTCACTCCTCAGCTGAACATATGTGAATATCATTCTGGGTCTATCATAAGTTAAAGCATAATTATTTGTGTGTTACAGTAGTATGGGCACTTGCCACCATCAGCAAAAGTTACTACCGTGATCATGTGTCTTTCAGAGCTCTAACTCTTGCAAATACCTTCCACATCCCTGTGGAAGGACACAGGACACATGAATAAAAGAGGCTTTTTGTGAGGTACACAGTGAAAACAAAGCCCATCAAGGCAGATAAATTTTTCACTGCACAGATTATCGGACCAAAATATCACAGACAAATGGAACTAGATGGAACTTTCCAAGCTTGTGGGCAGAGGGAAAATAACAGGATAAACTACTTTCCCTGCCTTCCTGGATTTTTTCAAATGCTGGTATCACCTATGTTCCATCCCTAACTACAACTTCCTATGATTCGTGTCAATTCTTCTCACTTGTCCATGACAACTACATCTATCATAATATGGAAAAGAAAATCTAAAAAAATATGTCCTTTTAGTCTAGAACACAAGCCCCTTTTCTTCAGCTGCTCTTGGAGTAAGTTCCCTGACCTTGACTGAGCAGTAGATGTTGTCAACAACTTCTATTCTGTGGTGACTGAAGTTTATCCAGGAGACACAATTCTCTGTTAAATCCTTACCACTCCTTCACAGAAGACATCAGTTTACATAGAAATTATTTGCAAGAATACAAATTACCTCATTTGCAGCCAAATTAGGAATAAAACAAAATTTAGCAACTGTGAAATTGTTGCTCCTCTCCAACCATATAATGGTTGGATATATTAATATACATGGCTTTCTCTCATTTGGGGCATTCATACCAGTCATGAGATTTTTGATATTACATGCATTTTTCAAAACTCCCTAGAAATGGTGTCCATAATTTGAAAGATAATATCAAGAACTTCATCTGTTAATACACTCTACTCCTCAAGATGCAGTGGCATAAACACTAATGTCCAACATACTGCAAGAGGGAGGTAACACTGAATATTTTTCTTAACAAAAGTCAGGCTGCCTAAGGAACACTCTTCCATGCAGTTCTGGATCCAAGTAATTCCAACATTGTCTGTTTTCTAAGAAGACTAGATCCTTAATGGAAAAGCTGCTAATAGCTATATGTTCATTAGACTTGGAAATGGAGAGTCAGTCCTCTAGCTTGGAGCCAGAAGGTAGGCTTGGAGGCAGGGTTGATAGCTTTTGAATACCAGATGAAGTCTATGGATACAAGACTGGTGTCAAATGACAAGAGCCTTAAGCAGACGGATGACAGTGTGTGTGCACTATAGGCTGTTGTTAATTTACTAGCTAGAGATAATGCTTCTATAAAATTAAAAATGAGTCACTGGAAAACAGCCTGAGAGGCCATAGCCTGCAGATTTCAGGCCTCCTGGCAGGCCTGCATTGTGGGGGATATGTTTTTATAGAATTATGAAAATTAAAATTGCATGTTAGAGAGAAAGAAAATGTAATTGTTTCTCTTACTAGCTATTTAAGCTATTCATAGTTTGGATTTGTAATTCACAAGTACATATTCAGTCAAATGGAATAAACTACTCATAGAAACTCATAGACAAGATGATACACATGAGCAATGGCAAACATATAATATTAATGAGTTTTCAAGTGTCAGTACGTAGGGTTTATATCTGGAATTATGCTTCCATAATTTTAGCATGGCCATATACAAAGTCCCTCCTTTTCACTATTGCTCTGCATAGGACTTTTCACTGCTTTTGGGTTATGCTGGAAATAACTTTTCCTCTGCTTTTACCTTGGAATGAAAATTTCATGTCATTGTTCTTGCAAGTCTGTCAACAGATTTATGTATCATAACAGATGAGGCTGTCTCATTGTTTCCTTGCTTCAAATGTAAGGCCTGACATCAGATCCAATGTAAAATTTTTGTGAAAGTCTGTTTTGATAAAGAAGCAACTTTATTGACAAAGGCAAAAAAAGGAACAGTAAAGAATAAATACACAGGTCTTAGCATGGTTCCCATGCTACAGTTACTGGGTGGGATACCACTTACTATGTTATCCAGAACTTCCTGAGCCACTCAAGACCATCTAGTCTTAAGAAAACAGTGAAAAATTCAAACAACCTGCCATCCAGAGAAACTGGATCTAAGCTATCTATATAGCCAAAACTGTTCTTGATCCCTACATGTATTTATATCAAAGGCCCTAAAACAATTTAACCCACTGCCTGACAATCAAATTTCAACAGATGTGAAAAACATTTTGTAGGAAACACAGTTCTAACACCTAGAAAATTCCTTTAATAGTCTTATCTATCCAATGTAGAAGCAACCACGCCTTGCAATTTTTCAGTACTTTTTGCCCCTAGCATTGTTGGTGAGTATATTCCTTTGGATGCCATTGCCCCTAGAATTCCAGCTTAAAGACAAAAAGAAACCACCTGTTAGTTAGTGACAAAGTCAGAAGAAACCAAACCTTGTGATTCCCATTCAGGATTCACATAGATTTCAATCCACAACCCCAGTGAGCTGATGTAGAGCCAGCTGAACTGTTCCAACCCATCCTGCACAGACTCAGTACCACTGAGTCCAGCAGTGTTACTGATGGTTTATATGCATGTGAATAAGGGCAGAATTAAATGTGACCTATGTAAAGAGATGTTCTTCAAAGCTTAAAATGAGAAGAAGGAAGGGGAAGAATATGCAGACAGTGAATTAGTTATCCTGCATAATATACTACAATCAAGGTCATATGTGAATGTTTATGTATATAAATATATAATTCTGCCCATGCAATATTGTGCCTATTCTTTTCAGACAGTGACAGACATTTTTCAGCTTTAGAAAACTTTAATACAAAAGTGTCTACCATAGAGACTTTAGCCACAAGCACATCCAAGTATTACAGTGCAGCACCTCTCATTTCCACTTGAAGGTGAAAGGCTGACTTTACAAAAAACTTTCTGTTTTTTCAGTCCTATGCAACACCACCTGTCTCATCAGCAGGACCACTCTAAAGGGATGGGCCTCAAGGCACCTCAGTCCCAAGATTCTCCATGCCTCATTCTTCATCCACGCTGCTAGTAATGTACCATCACTGGCACAGTTACACCTGAACACTCTGGTGCTGCCAAACACCTGGCTTTATTTTCCACTGTCCAAATGAAAAATAAGCATAATCTGCTATTTGAGGATACAGCAAATGAGGGAGTTCATGACAAATTGTGTTGGTTTATGCAGAATAGTGATAATAAGATACAAATGAGAATTTTTTGCTTAATGAATAATACTAATCACGTTTCAACAAATGCTGTGCCCTTCTAATTAGAGAGAATGCATAAAATCAGCTTAATTTATTTGTGACTAGTTATACATAGTTTAAATATTTACTAGAGATTTACTCTAACGTTTGAAATTATTTTAAACAGCTCTTGCAGTAAAAGCAGACCTAGTAATGTAAAAGAAGTTACAATTCTAACTTCTGCCCTCCCTTTTGTTATGTAGCGTGTGATGTATGCCCTCAGTTTTCAAGATGCAAGAGAAATGATATTATTGATTTACATGTTAATTCTCCAACTGTTACTAATTTTCTTGATTCCTGCTTCCAAAGTTGCACTTCCAACATTCATCACTGTAGTACACTAGAGGGGCTGAGCATCTTTTTCAATAAATTACAGGAACTATGACTAATTATAGTGATATTAACTATGCAAAGTAATGTGTAACTTAAAATGGATACGTTTATCATTTCAAATTATGCTTTTGACTCTTGATGGCCTAATACATGGATGCTTCTCCTTTTTTTATACAGATTATGAACTCTGCTGTATTTTTTAAAAAATCTGTTTCACAGATATAGGCATACCTTGTGAATTTGATGAATGGAAACAAATCATTTACATCTCATGTAATGCCTAGTGGGTAGAGGACAAGATTAATACCAAGGGCAAGTAGGGCCAAATCCTGATTGTTATAGCAAAGCACTGAGGATTCAGCTTGAACACTGCCATCAGAAGGTATTTGCCTACAGGATTTGTACCCTATTCTTTATGCCTTCCTAATGCTAGGAAGCTAATAGTGCAAGTTGCTTGGCTGATAATACCAGCAGCATCAAGCAGTCAGAGCAAACACAAGTGCAACTGACTTTCAACAGTTAGGAAAGTATATTACAAAGGCTTAAAATACAGAAGCTTTAAAACATTGGCAGTGCAGTTGTGCATGTGTAAGAGCTCTGCAGAGCAGCACCACATTTTTGTAGTTCTCCTTCCAGTGTGGAAGAAACACAGCTTGTCTTCTCAGTCATTTTCACATTACCTAGTATTTCACAGCACAGATAAATAGCTCTTAGTAAGCAAGCCAAATTAAGGAATAACGTAGACTGGTATGTTGCAGAGACATTGTCAGAGAAACTGACAGTGCCAGGTTTCTCTACAGAATCTGCAGAAACTGACCACCAGAGACCATAGAGTTGGGACAGATCCTTCCATACAGTTGGACTATTATTTTACACTAAGTCAGAGTAGTCTAAGGGGTATTCTTAAAAAAAAAAAACAAAAAAACTATACAGACATCTCCAGGGGTTTACCAGAGGAACATCCGAACTTTGGACCTCTGCCATTACCTCCCTGCTTAGCCAACACATCCAATTGTTCTCAGTTTTGGGATGGGTGCTATTGTGCTTGCATGATACTGTCATTAAAATGTGCCACCTTTCCTGGGCATGTTTCCACTCCAGAGTTGCATCATATGGGATCTGACCACTAGTTTTCTTAATCGAAGTTGACTCTCCTGAGGTCCAGAGACTTCACTCTGGCACTCCCCTTTCTTATTTCCCTCAGTCTATTGAGCTCCACTATATCATGGTCACTACAGCCATGGCTATCACTGATTACCACATCATCAGCCAAACCTTTATTGTTAGTGGGTAGCAGCAGATCCAGCTGGGAATCACTGCAGCTGGCCCTTCCAAGGGTAACTTGTTCCAGTATGTGATCACTATCATGGGGGAGAAAAATTAGAATCCTTATATTTAATGAAAATTTTTTGTATCCTAACTTTTATATGCTGCCTCCCATCCTGCTGCTGCATCTCTCTGACAAGAGTCTGTCTCTGTCTTTTTCAGATCCTCCCATGAGGTAGCTGTAGACAGCAAGAAGATACCTACATAGCCTTCTCCATTTAGAGATGAGTAGATTCAACTCTCACCCTCTCCTTGTATGTAATGAGCTCCAGAAGGCTTCATATGTAGTGGTTCTGATTACTAAACAAAATTGAATTCAAAGAAGCTTTGGTGGAAGACAATTTCTGAGACTGTTTAAAATCAGAATTGAAAATCACTTACTAGCATCATTTACAACTTTAAAGCACAGCTCACAGCTGTCCTAGTTATGTTCTTATCAATCTCTTCTGGACAAGTATTCTCAAGTCCTCTACCTCATCTAATGTTTTCTAATTCTCCTCTCAAGAAAATTTATTCTCAGGAAGTCATTGAGAGTTCACAATCTAATTAAACAAAAATGCTGTATGATAAAATTTACCACAGATGCATCAACCATGCTCTTTAAGCAGAGCTGAGATTATCAAATTTGAAAATTCCTGATCAAAATCTAGGCCATTTAGAAACCTACAAACAGTATGTCCAAAGCAAGGAATAATGAGGTTCTGTCCTTGTAAAGTCTTCTGGACCTCAACACACTTCATTACCATTATCACTTAGAACAAACCCATAGTTTTAATCAACATGAAAGCAATGAAGAGTTTGTCTACTACTCAGGACATTTTACATGACTGGTATTATGTATGCACTTTGCTTAGGCATTTAACTCTCACCTTTTACTTCTCAGGGAAATGTGACAATTTGAAGTTCAAATTCACTGGACTATTATCAGGTGTAAATTCTACACCACTATAAAATGGTCCCTTCTTAAATAGTATCTTTATGTCTTTTCTATTCTTTTAATACTACTAAAGTATTAGTAAATTACTAAAAAAAAAACCTAAAAAAATAATTTCAGTCTTGGATATCAGAATCCCAGGCCACATGTTAGATGTATTATGGTTAGATGAAGTCCAGTTAAATGCTCTTGTGCTATACTTTCTTTCAGTAGCTCTTAATTTCAATTGTATTAAATTTAGATGTAAAGTTAAAAAAATTACATTTCTATTAGATCTTTTGTATTATATATTTATATATCTACACTAATTTATATTTCTATTAGATCTGTTTATATTTATATTAGATCTGTTATCATTTATATTTAGATCTGTTCTAGTTTACTCTATGAGTCACAGAATTCTAAATATTGTGCTACTAACATTTTTCCCCCAGATATCCCATTTTGTTGGTCATGCAAAGATACAGCAAGACTGCCTACATATACACTCAACAAACAACTAGAAATCTACAGCCTGCCCTCCTTTCCAACACATATCACTTTAGAGACAGAAGATTAACAAATGAATTTGCCTTGCAGGGTGGAAAAAAGCCAAAACACTGCCACCATTTTAATCTCTGTGGAGAAGCAAAATTCTTATATTAGAGTAAGAATAGACAAGGATGTGGAGGCACAGTATTACAGACTGCAGGCATGATTCTTTAGGGTCCAGCTCAAACAGGAGATCTAATGTTGAGCTCTTGAGGCCCCTAATTGAGACCATGAATCTCAGGTGTGGAATTTGCCATGTAGAATGACCATCTTCTCTTACACTCACCACTACTACCCACAACTGCTAAGATCTTTCCTAATTTTTCTAAGCCTTCTCTAAGCTCACCCAATCACTGTACAGCCAAGAATGAACAAAGCTTCAGGACTGGGGGACAAGGGAAATTGGTGCTTAGGAGTCCTGCTGCTTCTTCTCTTCAATGTAAGCTCCTGTAGATTGCCCATCCAACATAACTGATTAATCCCTCAAAAGCAAAGAATGATTTCAAGGGTATTGATGCACACCCCTTACCAGTGCTTTTATTTTAAGCCTCAAAGGTACTCAAATTGGTATTTAAAGAGTACTTCCTGGAGAATTTATATCATCCAAATCTCCCACATTGAGAACAATAAGGTTTCATGAAAGGAATGAAGAAATATAGCCACTTTACCTGTTCAACATCATTAAAATACTCCTAACTAGCTACTCCTAGATGAAAAATACTACAGTTTCACAGATAAAATATTAGTTCCTCCTTAAACAGACTTCAAATAAGGCTTAAGTGGGATATCAATGACTGAAATATGCTCATGTTTCCTTAGCTTCTCAAGAGAGCATTTCCTCTGACTCTAAATAGAAGTAGTCTTAACGGCTTTGATTAAACTGCATTTCTGAACCTCAAGAAAGCAGGGTCTCTCCTCTGACATCTTTTGATCTGATGTTAAGAGATGCTCAATTGCCTATAAATTCTTTCATTAACCACAATAGATCAGATTTTCAGAGGTACTACTTACCTGAACTCTGGCTTCAGAGCAGAGTATGCAGGACAACTGTAGCTATGTACAGCCCAACATCTTCATCAATTATATATTACACTGAAAGGCACCAAATCATCAGTATCAGGTGTCCTGCATACATAAAAATCATCCAGCGGATTTTACAAAAGTTGATGCGAAGTGCAGCTGTGCCCAGTTACCTGAGCAAGTAAATGTCTTTGCTCTAGAGAGGTGGACTCAAAGAGTAGGGTTGATGCCAAAAGCTAAGGGGCAAAGCTGTGCAGAGAGTGCAGGGCTACCAAGCAGTACTTCAGGAGTTCAAAGCGAGGGGAGGGATTAGTTCCATGCTGTGCGCGTGAGGAACAGCAGTGGCAGTGTGCTAAGGAGATAAAGACAAGGATACAACTATTTCCTAGGCACAGCACAACAGTTTCTGGAGTAAACATTCTTTGAAAGTTCATTAAGTTCCTATGAAGGTCTTTTCACAAGAAAACGCTTTAGGTATTTTGTTGAATGAATACACTGGTCATATCTAATATTATCCTGACTCTGGCTGAAATTTTGCTGAAATTCAACTTTCTGTAATAGTTAAATATACACAGACCCTCTTCATTTCAATAAAGTGGTCCAGTTTCTGCCTCCTTGAACCTCTCTCTACAGCAGAATTTACATAAAAACATCAAACTCATCAAGACTATCTGTCTGACTGTATGTAAAAGCAGATTTCTGGGAAAGCACAGGCTGAAGGCTACTGGTAAAATTTCCATTCCCTCAGGCCCAGGTTCTGTAGAAAGTAAGGCAGTTGGTTAACATGTAAGTCAACCCACAGACAGTTCCAGGCTGCCACAAGCAGACTGTTCTTAGTACTTCCAACGGTTTAAAGTTTGTCTATGGTCCCCTGCATGTCACAGTGTAGTTGCTGAACAAAAGCTCACCTATGGGAAGCCTGCTCTGCTTGCTTACTGAGTTGCTGCTCACTTTTTAAAACTTACCTTCCCTTTTTGTCCTAGCAGCATCCTTCAAATCATACTTCTTCTTAACATTAATAACAACGCTAATATAAAGCTGTTCCCAAATGGCTGGCATCAGGTCCTGCTCTGTTATCTGAATTACTCCTGCTATGGAATACACCTAAAAAGTACCTTCTTGATAGATGTAAACAATCTGAGTGGCCAGAGCTGCTCCTGCTCAAATGAGCTGGCATAACATCCCAGAATTCTATTCCACATCACTTACAACTTCAGTTTAATATGTATCAATATCTGTGACTAAATGGTACCTCAGTGTTATGAGAGGTATCACACTATCAATATGCATTCACAGCATGGATTCCAGGATACTCTAGTCCAGTTGCTTGCTGCTGCTGATCCCACTTAGCATGATAATTCCAACTCCTACTAAACCAGCAGGAAGACAAGGCCCTAACTTGTTACAATTCATTTCTATATTGCTGAGGCCATTTCAGCTCACTGAGATGTTCATTCAGAGAAGTTTTCATTACTCTTTGGTTAATGTGGCAGTTAATGTCCTTGAGCTCCATGTTCCTGTGTCCATTTTAAAATGTGGGAAAAAAATGGGTTGCCCTTATTTAGAATACAATCTCATAGTCAATCATTTGAAAAATCTTAATTTGCAATTGCTCGAGTGAATAGTGAAACCATTTTTCTGAATGATGCTGCTTGCTTTTCAGATTCCTCTCAGTATTAGAAAGGCTATGTTAACTCTGGATCAGTGTTCTTTAATAAAACAGCACAGCAGTAAACACCAAAAATAAGAGTTTCATGCTTAAGGTACTGCACATTAGAAAAATGTAATGTTCTATCGATGTTTCTTGCTGTTTTATAGTTACCTGATATATGTTGGACTTTCAATCCTTTCTATGCCCTGAGCATTCATTACATTTACACATTTTACAGTTCTCTAGTAATTTTGCAATACATTTTCCTGAATCAGCTGATGACATTTAATGGAATGTTTAAGACACAATATAAAACCATAAATGCTTTTGCTTATTCTGGGGAAAAAAACTGTGCACGTAAATTGGTTTTCATATTAAAAACTATGTTGGTGTACCCAGCGTTTTTGCTTCTGCTATACATATTAAAATATAACTAAATGCCTCTTATGCAATACTGCAGCATAAGTACAAATAACAAGCATTTGTACTTTACAAGCAAGCTATATGATTAAGGGGCTATTAATGAAGTGAAACAAAACCTCAGTGCTAGAATGTAATAGTCCGTGAAATTCTTATGGGGAGAAAGAGAATCTGCAGTGAATAAATATTAACCTAAATGCAAGAGAAAACATAAAGCAAACAAAAAAAGAAAGCATTTTTAAAGCCAAAATTTTGTAAAAACTGCTGACTATTTAAGGAAAGTCTATTTGCATACCGCAGGGCTCCATCTGCTGTGGAAAATACAGGCTGCAAGAATGATTTAATATTTAATAGAAGTAGTGGCCGTTGTTAATTATAATTTGCACATTTACAAATCAGCACTGATAGCAATACAAATTATGAAATATAAGGGTGTTATGCCAGATACTGGGGAAAATAAGATGACAGACAAAGTTAATGGAGTATCCCTAACAACAGCTCTGTCAGAACACATCAGAGAACTAATCCAGTTACTAAGAGCCTGCAATGGAAAATCTATTTAAAATATTAAAATGCTGTTTGGCAAAAGCTTTTTCCTAGTGCATTTTACTTAAACAGTTGCTTATTGCTCATGGGTCATTAGCTGTACACCCAGATGCATTCTGCAAACTGCTGTTCGAAAGAACAGTAGAAATTAAATAAGAAATAGATTTCTGCAGCATTTTTCCTGAAATCTAGAATCATCTTACTGCAGATTACAGAGAGAAAAGTAATGTCAGCTACTTCCAAGATAGGTGCTGTTACTGTTGCTATAACTAGACATTTCCTTTCATTTAAAAAATTTTAAAAGCAACATGCTATAGAGAACTTGACTCATTTGAAAAATTTTCCCTCCCTGGAACTCACTCCAAGTGCACTAAGAGACCAATAAGCAGAGAAAGTAATGCCAATACTGAAAACTTAGTTCTGGTTCAAGACTTAGCATTACTTCAATTTCAACATTGAAATGATAAATAGACTCTTATTTAGTAAAACCACAGAAATTACCATTGATTGTTTTCATTAATCTCACTTTTCTCATCATCATGTAATATGGATTGCAGATAGAAACCATTAATGCTTTAGTAGCAACTCTGCTCACCAAGTCATTCAGGCTGCTACTGATTTCTGTGTTTTCACATCAGGTAGGTGGTCTGTAATATAAACCATGAGACAACCCTAACCCCATTCAATTCAACAGGTAGCTTAGTGTTTATGTCACCTACTAGATACAAGGCAAAAGTATGTACAAGGCAAGAGCCTGCAATATTCCCAGTATACAGTTAATTGTAATACACAATTGTGCTCCTATGGTACAGACAAATCATATTCGGTCTGCAGAAAGAGATACAATGGCTGCCTCCTCAAAGTCCAACAGATTAGCAAATACATACTAATCTGAAACTCTGGCCATGAGTCACCCTAGACTGATCTAGCAGTGTTCAGCTCACAAATTCTGCTGGAAAAAGTCAAAAGTACCACATTTTAGCTGCAGCTTCTTTCGTCCATTTATTGGATTTTTTTTTAATTTCATGTCCACAAAAGGAAAGATGTGGAATTTAGGCAATTAGATATGCTGGTGGAAATGGTCTGGGGGAACTAAAACTCCTGTTACAAGGGCACAACACACCAGTTATGACAGAATCATGAATATACAACCATCTTTCTGTTCCTTCTAGCGAATATTGTTTTCTAATTGCTAGCGAATATTGTTTTTTCTCTGATCAGAAGAGCTGCATTTTGTCTTCACCTGGTTACTCATACCACTAGCTGGATAATTAAACAGATTTAATACTTGTTTTGCTGGAGTGCAATTTAAGACATGCTTAGATGTATTAATTTGAATTATACAGGGTCACTTTCCCTTCAAAAAATGTTATTCTTGAGCATCACATGAAAGGCAGTATTTCATTGCTAAAAACCATACCTTCTAGTGCAGAATCAGTATCTGCCCATTTTCACCTCCTCAATTCCTCCCCTTAGTAATGGTTTCAAGAATGGAATCGTTCTCACACATCTATGCCTGCAAAGAGAAAAAAAAGGCTTTGTTATTTTTTACTCTGAGTCTCTATTTATTGTGCAATCAATACGGCAATTTTAATGTTATCAAAATTAATGCCCAACAATTTCATAAGGTACTCATATTTGAATTTTTTACCAAACTATTTCTTTGTGCTTTTGGGGATCTATAAGAATCATCAGATCTATTACAAGATGTGTGATGTTGGGGCAGATTATCCAGAATTTTAGGCAGCATGTTCTATGGCAAGATGCCAAGATCTCATTTGACCACTGATGTCCTAGTCTACAGTAGTTGAGGGCAATCTCTGCTTTTTGTTAGGCAATAATTCCACTTCACAAAAAAAAGTTGTCAAGACACAATAACGATTGCTGCAAGTTCTGCTCTTTCATAAAACACAAAAATCTCTGATTAGCCGAAGAACTAAGAAATGACAAAATAAAGATAAAATGGTTCAAGCAGATAATGCAATTCTGGTTTCATGAAAACCAGACCAAAATAACATCACTTCCAGATATTTTTACATTCTTTTTGTGTCATGCCAGCAATGTTAAGACTATCTTAATACATGGCTAAAAATGCCCTTGTCACCAGCAGTTCCTCAGGTCCCTACAATACCTAGATCACCTGATCTCAGTGCATGAGTACTATGCAGAACAAGACAA
>WBNO01032121.1:0-11363 GCA_013400575.1 Peucedramus taeniatus | reverse complement strand
AAGAACATGAAATATCTCTTTGGCATGGTTAGTGGAGCAGTTCTTCAGCAGCTGTTACTCAATTTAGTGCTATCTCTATATTAGAGATTGTTTTTTCCTTCAGCAGTCTCTAGGTTCAAGACATCAGAAAAGCACAGAAAGATCACCCTTTGTTTTTTAATGTATGAAGTGTTAATCTGGTAAGCACATGAAATTCCATCCTAAACCATAAAAAAAACCCATAAATTATTAAACCTATCATCATTCTGTATATGCTGAGGACCAAACAAAGCAGTGTACAATATTCTGTAGGGGTGGAGAAACAAGAAAATTTAACTTAACAAGTACTAGCACAGCCTGTGTTGTTCATCCTGGCCTGATGAGTCTATGCCATTTTAACATGTACATGCTCATTTATTATGTCATGGGTCAGATCAAACAGGCACCGAAATTGCAATTTTCAGAGCTGAAATAACATATAACTCCCATTTATTCTTCAGAAGTCTCTTGTAGTAATAATTTTCACTCTGGGTCAAATATACACTTAGCAAAACACATCTAACAAATTTATGGGTTTTCCTCTGAAGTCAGCAAAGCATTTTCACACAATAGTCCATAATGAGTATAAAGAACCTGCTCTATTTACTAGGCATTGTAATTTCTTGCTCAGAAAACACAAAAAATAGAAACACACATAGTAAATTTCCTTCCCTACTTGGTCTCTTGATAAAAGCATAAAAGGAATAAATGATTGCATGGATGGCAAAGATGTCCCCTTTTGCATAATTACTGGCCAGGATAATGAAAGGTTTTGTGACACAAACACCACTGTTTCCTAGTCCTGTAGGTCAGCTTTTCCTGAAAGGTACCTAAAGCTCTAGTTCCATTAAGTACGTTTTGTTGTAAAGAGTAAATAAAGTAGACAGAATGGTCCTTTCTGAAGATCGACAGTTTTCTGCAGAATGACAGGCAATCAGTTCCATGGAAATTCATAGCAATGTAGCATCCCACACACATCATAATTCACATAGTCCTTGCTACTAATTATATTTGGGATCCCAGAAAATCCTGAAAAGCCTCAGAGCTGGGGAAGTGCAAGAAGTGGACAATAATAAGTTAGAGAAAAAGTTGGGCTTGAACGGTGGCAGAAATGGACTTGGATGTTGGATTTGAAAGCTTCCTGCAGGCCACAAAGGAGTTTGGAGGTGTCTAATTCAGACTGAGGTTTAGCTGGTAGTCACTCCAGATTAGATATGAATGGTGTTCTAAAAGTAAAAAAACTCATGAATCCCTCTCAGTACTATGCCATCTGGACCTGTGATAACTGTATTTCAATGGTCTCTTGAGTAGCAAATATTTTCTCTGGATTTCTTGCTTTGAAGTTTCCAATACAATGTTTTTTATCTTTGCAATAGAACCCAATGTGAAATTTTGAGTTACAATACAGTATACTTTAAGATACTAAGGAAAAATATAGTTGCATTAATTACATTCACAGAAGGTTTTAAACTTGCAGTGTGTGGAGGAAAGACTGACGTGGCCTCTTTATCTCACTGCAGCCTACCTAGGAGAAAAACACAAGGGACAGAAGAGAATCTTCCATTCAGGAAGTACCAAGTTAAACCCAGAGCTTTTAGTGTGTTCCACGTTACACATGACTACAAACTCAGTCTGAAGCCATTCCCCTTTGTCCTATCACTACATGCCCTTGTAAAACGTCCCTCCCCAGCTCTCTTGTAGGCCTTCTTTAGGTACTGGAAAGGGCTGTGAGGTACCCCCAGAGCCTTCCTTTCTCCAGCCTAAAAAAACCAATTCTCTCACCCCATCTCATACAGAAGGTGCTCAAGGCACCTTCTTGATTTTGGAAAAGTTCTGTTCTAATTTGCAAAAAATACATAAATAAAAGTACCTGACAGATAATGTCTAAACTAGGCACAGGCGCATGTGGCAGTGGAAAATACAGCAAAAAGGAACATATCCAAATGGAAAAAAAAACCCAGAAAACACAGCATCATAAAAATAAAAGTATTGCTGCTGAAAGTATCTTTTTATTATTGTCAGTGAGTTTCTTCTACATGCTTATTGATACCTCCACCTCTCATACTGCTGCCATATAACTCTAGCCATGACATTCATCCACGTTGTTTATTCATGGCATCTTTCACTTCCTAATGGGTCTTTTCTCTTTATTTAGATCCAACATAAAAGCATCCTTTCAAGTTTGTTTTTAAAGAGGAAAACTATTTCCCCAAACTGAATCAATTAAACATCTAATATAGGTGTCTGGATTAGTGCTTTAGGCTATTTATCTAGTCATACATACAAAGGCAAAAAAGAGCTCTGAGTAATCCCCTTGAAGTTTCACTAAAACGTTACTATGCCCATAAGTCTGTCACTTACACCACACACCTAGAGCTAGACCGCTAAACAGAGTTTGAAATGATGGAGTGAGATTTCCAACAGCATTGACCTAACTTTACTGCAATTTAAGTCATAGGAATTTTACCATTAACTTAAATGTGACCATTTAAGGCAATGCTAAGCGCTTCTGAAAATCCAATCTATAATCTTCTTTAAATTGATGGCTGGGAAAACTGGACCAAAAAAAGAATAGCTTTACAATCATTACTTATTTTTAAATCTACACATCAGCTACATGTGAACATGATATAGTCTGTGCACATGTAAGAATAAATGCATGCATACATATAAATGAACTGAATTTTTGTGTTGACAGATTATTTGCCAAGTTAAAGCCAAATGTGATTTGAAATTACCATGATATTACACTGAATAAAGAGGATTTATAATGGAAATACTAAAAGAACCTCTGTAATAGTGATCCTGCCAGGCACTCCTATAACAACATATATTTCATTCTTTTCCGTTAGTGCTGTTTTTCTTTCTCTGAATGTTTGAGAACAGTAAGTGAAATGTTAATTTTTTTAAGTCAGAACCATCTAGCTAAACCATCCAAATCGTTTTTGTATACAGAGATTTTATTTGTAATCTTTCTCTGCAAGCTGCTTTGTTAAATCCTAATGACAACTTTTATGCATAATGCATAAAATAAACTTTACCAATGTTTAACACACTTTTATAAACATGTAAAACCCCTTCATAAGTGAGATGACACACTGCAGGGCATGCAGTTGCAGTACACTGGGAAACCACACTTCCTAGATGACTGAAAGCATCTGCTCCGTGCCATTAATTTCTCAACATCGAACACATGTAGTTATCTTAGAACAGCGGTGCATCATATTCTGTACTTTTTTTATTAATAGAGAAGTACATTTTACTGCATGTATAATAAGTGTGCTGTGCACATCTACAATCCTTTTCCTTTTATTCTAGGAACATTTGTATTTTCTCAAGGAATGGGGAGAGAGGAAGATAGCAAGATAGCTTTTTACTTTATCAAAACACTTTATTTTAGCAAAAAAGTATCTATAAAAATATATGCTAACAAGGAGTCACTCAAAAATGGATGGTATAAATCTTCTTTATGCAAGAGGCAAATAAATCAGAACAATAACAATGTATCACTAGCCTATGTCACTGAAATGATTTGTTTTACTCCTTTAATCTTTACCATATCTAAACTGACTATAATAAATGAATAATTACTCCGAATGCAGTTGAGTTAATTGAAAATCTGCTTGAAGTATAAAACCAAGAAATCATAACAACAAATACAAGGTTTAGCCAGTGTTTAGGAACTTGTCTTTGTCAATAATTTTTAAGGTTCAGTGTAAATGATACTGTTTACCATCGTACATCATCTAGCATTACTTCAGAAAGTCATGAATTATTTCAGACTTCCATGAATATTAACAATCTTTAGAGTCATGGTATTTCATCAGCATACACCCAAGTATTAAAGTCTTATGGGGTTTAACTTTTCAAAATGAAACCAATTTAATTCGAGTTTGCTTTATTCTCAAAACTTGATTCCTAAGTCCAGAGGGGTGTATACTTTCATGCATGTGAAGCTCAGGCTTTCTTCAAATGTCAAAGGTATGTCACCTAACACAGGGACAGGCTGATTGTCAAAGCACACATCTGGACATGCACTTCCTATTGTGGGTCCAAAACAACTGGAATCCTGAGAGGAGCATACACTAGCAAGGGGAAGACAAAATTTGGTGGTTGCTTCCTGCTTAAAAACACAACAAAACCAGACCTTGGAAACTGTACAGTTATGTACTAATCAAGTGACCAAAACAAAAAGTAAAGAAATATTGTTTGCGTGAAAGTCACTGCTAAAAGATAAACCATTCATTCTACAGACCAACAGAAATTACCAGTTTCATCATCTTCTAAAAACTGTACATCCAGAATTTGCAATGAAGCTGACCAGCATGGATTCTTCTTTCTTGAAAACAAACACTTGGTAATAAAGGCTTACAAGAGAGCAAGGGCACTCACCCAGTTCTGTGTCCATCAAACCTGACCTGCAGATTGCTTGTTTTGCCCCTACAACTGTTGTCATAAATTTGACTGGAGCTGAGATTAAAAAGAAACATGATGCATAAAGTAGCTTCAACACAGAATACACGAGAAGAAGAAAAGTTGGCACTCTTCCCATACACACTCTTGTGCTGTATCACTTTATTCATAATGCAAATCAGAAGCACCAGATTTGAAATTAGGTTACCACAGCAGAGGGCAATACGGCTCTCACATATGTCCTTGGCAAACTGCAGCACATATACAATTACTGCACAACAAAGTCACTGTGTTGGCTGCAAAACAGGTTCTCTATAATCAATAACTTCACTCATGTAGAAGAAGCATCATATTTCAAGTGTTGCTGTTATACCACTGTCGTCTCGTACATACATAGTACTTCAATTTTTTTTCTTTTTTTTACTGTATAGGTTATAACCAGCTTGTGCAAATGTTATAGTAAATATTCCATTAAATAACTCTGAGATAAAAAAACAAGCTAGAAGACACAGCAGTGCCAAAAGTTCTTGCTGACAGTCATCCCAGGCAGATGCTGATTTTTGCTCTGTGAAGGCTTTCCTTCCTACAGGTCATACTTTCATCATCTCCCTCATGGTAGCCTCTCAGTTTTGAAGCACAATGATCCAAGGTTTTGAGTATGTTTGCACACAGGAAATACCTATTACTGTGTGACAGATTCCTGACAAATATGCATAAAGCTTCTTTGAAAAATACACATTTTACAAAAGTTTGAAAAGTCAGAATGTGCATCCTGGAAAAAGAACCAGTGCAGTGTGTGTAAATTCAGCCTAAGCAGACCAAACCTAACCAAAACCAGCAAGCTACAAATACTGTCAGTTCTATCTCTGTATATGAAGTGAGAAGGGGGATGGCTGAGGCAGCAAGGTTGCCTTATTCCATTAGCCAGAAAATATTTTTTCTCTCACTAAAATCCAGAAGTTGGGTACAGTCCTCTGACCTAACTTGCCTCCAGATGACCCAGCAAGGGAGATACATGCTCTGCCAGATACTTGCTGATGGCAAAATCAGGAAGAAATCCAAGACTCTTGAGTTCAAATCCAGGTTTGAAGAGGAAGTTCTAGCTTCTCACAGTAAGACTACCTGTTGTTCTTTTGCCTCAAAACACATTCCATTCCTTGTTGCTCTGATATGTTCATGGTACTCCTGCACTCTCTTTCATAACATCCATCCTCTTCAGTTCAAATCTCATTTCCACTCAACAGGTTTCTTCTTTCCTCCTCACCTCCATTTCTCATGCTTTCCAGTAATGAGTTCAAAATATTTTTCTGCTTTTCTCCATGTTCTGTTAGATTGTCCCAGCAGGAATTTCCCATGCCCAGCATCACAGTTGTACCTGAAGCTATGAGGACAATCCTATTCAGCATCCCTAAAGCCCTGGACCATGGCATGCTCAGTGCAAATTAATTCTTTAAGGAATGTAAATAGTAAAAAATAGAAACATTTAGTAGAAATTTCCACACCAGCATAAACCTGAAAAATTCCAACACTTCCATGGCAGTAAAAACAACTTTTCAAGAAGTAAGAATATTCTTCAAGCAGACAGAAAAACTGTTTCCTCATAACCTTGTACTTGAAAATTACTTAAGCCTTAGAGCTTATTCATCAAACATACTACATTTGGGACAGACGCCTGACATGGAAAATGCCAGCTAAGATAAGGAAGTTGAGTACAGTTCGAAACTACAAATTCAGCAATAGCAAGAAATTACCATTAACAGTGGCTTATTTCTAAACTCTGCTGGTTGTGACAAGAAACATGATGAGAGTCACACATAAATGTGTGACTTTTCAATTGGTGCTTTCAATTGGCAGCAGAGACTCAGTGCTTGTAACTAGAAAAGAATGAAGTCCTTGCAATCTAAAGTGGGCAGAGAACGAAGATTATGCCTTGTGTGGCACTGGATGGGGAGCCCTGAAGCTTAAAAGGCACAGACTGTGACAGTGTGAGCTACAGAACCGTGCAGGGCTGGCACTACAGAGACTAGCAAGTTCTGGGCAGACATGAATGTGGAAAACTCATGCTTGGTCATCCATTAGAAATGGATGTCCTCTGACTATGGTCCCCTGCAGTTTAAGCTCTAGGCAAGCTGACTCTTATCTGACAACCACCTTCTGCCTGGCTAACATTTGAAAATGGGAGGATTTTTACTTTAGGAGTTACTTTCTAATATCAGATATTCACCGAAAAATTGCATTGAAAGAATGTCTTTAAAGAAGAGAATTGAAGAAAGATGTTTCTTCAATATTCAGAGTAAAGGGTAACATAATTAAAGCTAGATATTAAAAATACTGTAAAATTTCCTTAAAAGAAACTCCAAACAAACAAACAAACAAAGAAAATAAAATTGAAAGTTAAAATCCCTGCTCTGAAATGAACAGTTTCTCATGTCTCAGTAGAATAAATGCAGCACTAACAGTGTAAAAGAGGTGTAAGTAGACATAAAATCTATTATTCTGAATTTAGTTTTCTTGACAAAGTGTAAGATGTCATCATGAGACTATCTTATTCTGAGAATTGGAAAGGTCTATTAGAAGTCTGTGGAAATGATCCCTAATAAAAAAATCTTCATAAAACAAGGAATTCTCTTGATTAAATTCTTATTGCATGAGTAGACATACAGTAAATGTTCAGCTCATTGTAGTTCAGAAAATCATATATATGGGCCAAGAAATGCCTTTTAGAAATAGTGTCTAAAATTAGTAGAGAAGGAAAAGATCATTTCTTCTGAAATAATTTTATTTTTCACAAGATAGCAGAAACATATCTATCAGAAGAAGGATTATAACAAAGCAGCTGGAACAGTGGAACCTCTGTAATATATTGCACATTTTAATCATGTTTGATACAACACTCTTTATATGGATATCAATTACACTAATGACTTTTACATAATACCCATGGGTGCCTAAGGGATGTATATTGTCACGTCCCTTTTGTCATAAAAATAGAGAGTAGTTCTATATACACACTAAAGTAGTTTCTTTCATTTTTATATAATGAATGAGTAACTCTGTAAAAAAAAGACATTTTACCCCATATTAGTTTAGCAAACAGAAGAGATTTCACATATGACAGTGCTAAATATACTCTTAAGCTGCTAATAAAGACAAAGCCTGAGGGGAAAAATTCTAATGATGAGCAATGCCAGAAGTTTTTATTTCAGGATCGAAAGTAAAAATGTTTCACTTAGGTATAGTCTTAGAGGCATCATAGAAGAAATCAGATTTTCCAATAATTTTTTTCTCTAATAAAATCACTGGAATTAATTTGAGCATCACTACAGGACTAAAAAAATGCTTTTAAAGGTACTGCTAGTTGTGTAACTTGTCTCTGTGCACTTTATTGCATACTGAAAACTGAGACGTTTCATCTGTAAATGATCTCCACTTTCCTAAGCAACTGCCTAGAAAGCACTACAAACTCCACAGTACAATATAGAGGGCTGGCAGGACACAAGACTTATTCTCAGGAAAAGAATCAGAGAGTCAGATGAAAGGGGAAACCAGTTTCATCACAGATTTATGAATTTTAATACATGCACTTCAGCACTTTCTTTCTCTGAGCTGGTCCTACCATAAATGCCTGCAAAAATAAAATATCTCCTTGTCTAGGAGTTTTCCTAATGCTTACATGGGGAACACCAGTGGGCAATGACAAAGGTGCTGTTAGTGTACATAGATAAAGTGTAACCTCACTAACAGTGCTCTACCCAGATTAATCCACCACAATGTGTTTTTCTCATCAGACCTCTGGCTTCTCTGACAACCTAAATAATAGCATGGCAATTAAATTTATCCAAACTTTTCCCTTAAGTTCAGCTGCTTATGAGATTTTTATACATTTTTATTTATCCCAAGTTCAAAGCCCTGTAATGGATCTCTCAGTGATAATTAAATCCCAATAACACTGTGAGCTGGCAGGAATTTCATGGTGTTTGTACAAAGGGGAGCCTGGTAATAGGGTAGTTCTCCAGAACCATACATTGCTGTGTGATGCTCTGGAATTTGCTGTCCTCCTGCAGCCCTATCATTTGAAGAGTTTTTTAATCATCCATAAAAACTAAAGAAACCTCATAGGAACCTGAATATGGCAAAGGAATTTGTATTTGTGCATGTTTCCTCAATCTTACTTTTGACCTTCTGAGATAATGTATAAAAATACATGTTGGATTGCTTCAGATGATTTTTTTCATTTGTAATTATTTAACATTGATTTTGATTCCGCTATAAAACCTGATGTGCCTTTCCCATTTTGAACAAAAAAAGTAAAACTTCAGGATATTTAAATATTAAAAAGTGACAACTGCATATGCATAGCAAGTAACTACCTCTCCAAGATACTTCAGAAAAATTGTGTTTAGTAGAGTACTTGTGATAAATTATGTATTTATTGTAACAGGGTCAGAAGCTGTTACAATTTACTGTGCTTGGTCAAAAATTCACTTTTATAAAAAGTACTTCAGTGTCTCAATGTACATTTAAATGAGAACTTGGATGCCCCAAACACATTGATTTTCATGGGAGACAAGTTAAACATTTGAGGTCAAATTTTGCTGTGACTTACATTGGTATAAAAAACGCAAAGCATAGTCATCCTATCAATTTCCATATATTTTGGTCTTTCCTTACAGACAAAAATATAAAAAAGTAATGTGGAAGTTGACATGTATTTTGCAAGAGCAGGTAATGTGTACATCGTGCTGTTGTTCTGCTAACGAGCAATGCAGGAGAATGGCTTCTAACAAAGCAAATGGATGAAAGCTAAGTGGCAGTAAGTGAAACACTGGCTTTGCATCTTATAGAGCTGAATTTTAAAAATTGTGATTCATGTGCCTGAGCACATATTATGTGATAAAAAAATCAGTACTCAGTGTTAACTCTTTAATTTTTATAAACTTGCTACATTTTTAGTACATCCTGCTGTCACCAGTAATAGCTACTGGAATTATTTACATTAAGGTTTTCTTAAGGTGTCCATAAGAAACTTTAACAATGTCTCTGCTATTGTAAACTTTTGAACTGGGAGAAAGAGGAAGTTCTTAACTCACAGAACTTTCCTTTCCGTGTCACTGTATATTTTGCTGAGGTTCTGCATAACTATAGACTTCTGGAAAAAGAAAGCATCCTGTCTCTGCTGAGCAGTCAGCAATTATAGAATGTCAAAACATTATCTGCAGACCAACACTGTTTGTAGTCTACAGCTGAGTCTGTGCCCAGTCAAAGAAACTGGAAAACATCCTTAATATACTGGGAGTGCCAGTGCCAGCCAGCCCAGATGGAAAAGAGAGAAAGATGCCTTGGATCACTTTGTGATACCCATCTGACTTAGCTCACAGTTCAAGTAAATCATGCCAGGAAAGCAGGCTTTTCCTACTGTGTAGTCATTTAGCCCTAACATTCATCACATTTCAAGAACAAAAGTTCAGGTTTCAAATTCTCGCCGGGGCCCAGGGTAACTGTTAGAGATCCATATAACCATAGAAATGTGCTTCTCTTTTTCCACTAAGATATTAAAACGCTGCTGTCTATGATTGCTACCCATGGAATGCATTGAATGAGACAGAAACCAGGAGAAAAAATTAGCAGGTGATCATGAAATATGGCTCTGCCATAGTGAACATGCAAATAGAGGCAAGTGTAAGTATCGTAAGCAACCTACAGTCCAACATTTCCTAATTTCCAAATATTTGCCTGCAGACTCAGTACTGCAGCATGACCACACTGTTCTCACAGTGCAAAGGTTACAGTCTGTAAGCATTGTGAATGCAGTGCAGTGGAGATGCTCAGGAGAGCTTAAATTTACTAACTCCAATCTTGATAGCTATCTTTCTGTAGCACTTTGAAAGTGACTGCCTGCTGCAAAGTCTTCATGGCAGGTAGGGTTAACCAGCCCACATTAAGGCTCTTGCTGCTATGAAAAGACAGCAACAGTACCTACTTTAAAGTTTGCTTCCATGCATTGATCTCATGCACCTGTCATTGCTCTGGTGACCAGTCCTTATTACACAAATGTAATCTAGGAATACTCATTTTAATATTATTCTTTCAAATGGAATTTATTTTACAAAGATTTTTGAACTCACTTAAGTACACAATAAAGCTTCATTTCCTCATCATAAAATTCTCTCACCCATAAGTAATAAATAAATGACTTCTCTATTCTGGAGCATGAGCTCCAGAAAAAGTCGTCTTCTCTTGCTCTAGGCAATAATTGCTTCAGCTGCACTGGTTTTGCCATTGTGCTAGCCAATGTATGTTGGGTTTTTTGGCTAGTAAAGAGTACAGCTATACCTGAAGTACAACTGGATGTCTGAAACACTGACTATATAAGCCATAAGACACTAGAATAGACATAAGATATTACGGTGCAGCCTTTTAAATACAGTTCAATATGTGTGTGTATACATGCATTTGCTTTGAAGTATCTGTTCCAAGAAAGAAGGATTAGCCAGTATAAATCACTAATTTTATAATATACAGGTGGAGATGAAGAATGTTACTGAAGGGAAGAAAAATACAGAATCCTTTTACTAATTTGGGGGCCATGTACTTTTCTGGAGATACACCTCTACCTACTCTTTCCTGGGTCAGAGCAAATGAAGTTTGATTTCTGCAAGGACATTCACTTGAGGAAAAAATTAAAGCAAGAACTGAGTTTTCATTAGTTAGGATTTTCTTTTTAATTTGAATTTATTGCATAACTGATTTTAGTAAATTTAACCTCATCCCTAGTCTTCTGTTGGTATGAAAAACTGAGAGAGAATCAGCTCACGTTTCTTTAAAGTTTCTGTATTGAATGAATTTGGCCACATTTACATGTTTGCTCATGTTTCACATATACCCCAGGTTACATTGATAATGCCACAGAAGCAACACTGACTTTATTGCTC